>CM052886.1:127888156-127903111 GCA_028534135.1 Potos flavus | reverse complement strand
ACAGTTTGGCTATTGTGGATATTGCTGCTATGAACATTGGGGTACAGGTGGCCCTTCTTTTCACTACATCTGTATCTTTGGGGTAAATACCCAGTAGTGCAATTGCAGGGTCATAGGGTAACTCTATTTTTAATTTTTTGAGGAATCTCCACACTGTTTTCCAAAGTGGCTGCACCAACTTGCATTCCCACCAACAGTGGAAGAGGGTTCCCCTTTCTCCACATCCTCTCCAACACTTGTTTTTTCCTGTCCTGATAATTTTGGCCATTCTAACTGGTGTAAGGTAGTATCTCAATGTGGTTTTGATTTGAATTTCCCTGATGGCTAATGATGAACATTTTTTCATGTGTCTGCTAGCCATTTGTATGTCTTCTTTGGAGAAGAGTCTGCTCATGTATTCTGCTCATTTTTTGACGATTATCTGTTTTTTGGGTGTGAGTTTGAGGAGTTCTTTATAGATCTTGGATATCAGCCCTTTGTCTGTAGTGTCATTTGCGAATATCTTCTCCCATTCCATGGCCTGTCTCTTTGTTTTGTTGACTGTTTCCTTTGCTGTGCAGAAGTTTTTATCTTGAAGTCCGAAAGTTCATTTTCACTTTTGTTTCCTTTGCCTTTGGAGACATGTCTTGAAAGAAGTTGCTGTGGCCGATGTTGAAGAGGTTACTGCCTATGTTCTCCTCTAGGGTTTTGATAGATTCCTGCCTCACGTTGAGGTCAAAATCTGTTTTTATCTTTATTTCTGCCTGTTAATTATTACATATATGAAAATGATTGAGCATTTTATTTTATTTTTTTACCAACTTTGAAGTGATGTTTTGGAAAGTATGACTTAAAATATGGGACATATGGCATATGGAGAAAGGCAATTTTCATGGCTCTGGGCAGCACAGTGGACCTAGAAAACGATCTGTAAATCAGCTATGAGTTCCAAATCAAAGATCACAAAGACAAATATTATCAATTGCTGGTGCAGTTGCTTCTCATATAGGCAACTCTAAATAACAGCACAGATTTTTAAATTAATCAATTAATGAATTAATTTTAGAGAGAGAGCATGAGCAGAGGGAGAGGCAGAGGAGGACGGAGAGAGAGAATCTCAAGCAGATTCTGCACTGAGTGTGGAGCCAGACCTGGGGCTCAATCTCATGACCCTGAGATCATGACCTGAACCCAAACCAAGAGTCAGATGCTTAAGCAACTAAGCCACCCAGGAGCCCCAGATTTTTAATTTTAAAAATGATGATTAATAGTCTTCCAGGCAATTCTTTGTAGACTATCATAAGATTTATATACATATATATAAGGAAGATATAAGTGCTGCTTTTTACACAAGGGAATAAAGACAGGTTATAGGAAACACATACAATATAATCATAAAACATGACTAAATATAAAAAACATTAGGGTGAGAAATAATCCATCCCCTCGTTCCCACCAGTCCCTCATTTGGACTTTTCACCCATTCAGATTAATTTATTTGATACACTTACTCACCCATACCGTGCTCCTTCTTACCTACGAGGCTTTCTCATGGATTTGGAATATTCTCGTTGTTTCTATGTAAAAATCACCTATGTCCAAGATCCAGATCAAGTGCGGCTTTTTTCTCAAAGCTTTCCTTGACCTCTCATTCCCTCACCAATATCTTTTCTCTTTAACCTCTCATTGCAGTTATGATTTGAACTTTTATTACGTAATAGTTTTCTTCTCTACTGTTTTTCATGCACGACAATGTGGTTACATCGCCCCTGTCTACTCCAGGAGGACAGGCCTGTGGGGGTGCTCTATTCTGCACTCCCCATGGTATGTTTCTGTGTTGACCTGAGCCATTTGGGAGTTCTTACGATGCATTCAAATGTTGATTTCATATTCTTACTGTGATTTTCAGGGACTTTATCTGTACGTGTTTGCCCACAACAATAATACCTTCAGGAACTCAAATAGACAAGGCCTGTGATTAGGTAGCAAATTTAGGTCATTGGCAAGTTTAGTTAGGTATTTGGTAACAGCTTCGTAACTATGACTAGAATGAAAATGATGACCTGATGAGGATTTGCTTCCTGTTGAATGCCTTTCAGTCAGTACAAATCACTGGAATATGGTTTTGGTCTGGCCCACAGCCTTCTTTAATGCCCCCTTCAGCTCACTGTTCCTTAGACTGTATATGAAGGGATTCAACATAGGGGCTATGACCATGAAGACCACTGATGTGGCTGAGTCTTGTTCAGATGAATGGTTGGACGAGGGGCTCATATAGACTCCTGTGATTGCTCCATAGAAAAGAATGACCAAGGCAAGGTGAGATCCACAGGTGGAGAAAGCCTTGAGTTTTCCTTGAGCAGAAGGGATTTTCATCACGGCAGAGATGATGAGGCTATAGGATGCCATGATACACCCTGAAGGTACCACGAAGATCAGCCCAACTGCAGCCAGAACTATGAATTGATTGAGACTGGTGTCAGAACAGGAGAGGGGGAAGAGAGAGTTGATGTCACAGAAGAAATGGTGGATGATGTTGTTAGAGTAGAAGTGCAGACGGGTGAGCATAAGGGTGTGCAAGAGGGGATTCAAAGTGGCAAGGACCCAAGGCGCAGCCACCAGAGAGGCACAAAGGCGCTGAGTCATAATGGTGGAATAATGCAAAGGGTGACAAATGGCCACATAACGGTCATATGCCATCACTGTGAGAAGGAAATTGTCCATGTTGGCAAACATCATACAGAAATACATCTGAGCCAGGCAGCCGGGATAGGAGATGGTCTGAGTCTGTGCTTGGATGTTCAGCAACATCTTGGGGACGGTAGATGAAGGAAGGCAGATGTCTACCACAGACAGATTGGCAAGGAAGAAATACATGGGTGTGTGGAGGCGGCGGTCTGAGACAACAGCCAGCAAGATGAGCAAGTTTCCAAACAGCCCTGTTAAGTACAGACACAGAAAAAATACAAAGAGGAGAGCCTGTCGCTCTGGCCAACTTGAGAAGCCCAAGAGGAGAAATTCAGAGACATTGGTTTGGTTTCCTTTTTCCATCGTGTGGATATATCTGCATGAAAACCAAGAGGATGAAATATTTTTGACAGAAAAAATTTTATTCCCTTTTTTGTTTTTTTGTCTAATCACCTAGTCTTGTCTCATTTACTAAATATTTTCTTTAGGCCATCCTGCCTCCTCTCTGCAACTCTCTCCTGAACTTCACTGACTGTAGGTATGTCCTTCCATTTCATCAGCCGACTTTTTATTTATCCTCCCTTACTGGAATGGCACCTCACCAGGACGTCCGAGGGACCTCTGCACCTCTCCCCTCTTCCTACCTGTGATGTCAATAGTGGCTCTTGTACATTCTGCACTTTGTGTGGTTTCCTGGCTGCCAGCCTTGTGTTAGAACACATCTGTGAGTCTGACACACTGACTGTAAGCCAAACTTTGAGATTTAAAGGAGAAAAATTTTCCAGATTTTTATCCAATATCCTATGAACCATCCTGCTTGGAAACCAGTCAGACATTTGCCATTTAGGATTTATAGGAAGAATATAAACCATCTTAGCTTTTTAAGATTCAAAAGAAAAATATAGTAAGATGTCTGACAAGTGTAAAAAATTAAGCCTCCCAAAAAGAGTTTACATGAAGACTATGAGCAACATGGGAAAATATTTACAAATTAGTTAAAAAGTTATATAACACATGTAGTTAGTAATACATGTAGTTAAAACTAAAAGAACACAGAGAAAGTTATATCAAAGTAGGGGCAGATTTACGAGATTCCCTTTTAATGTTTTTTTTTTGGTATTATTTTAACCATAACTACAAAAAAAAGAGTTCACGTTTATAAGGTATCATGATTACTTTGGGTGCTGCATCTCTTGATGTTGTAGAAAACACAATACAATGGAAGAGTTCCTGAAACTTGGATCAGGATGTGGACAGAAAATACTACTCTGGAAAACAATTAAGAAGACAAATATTCACATCCACAGATGAGATAGTTGTCCAAGAACGGAGGGCTCCCTGAGAGATAGAAAAGTTCTTGGAGAATGTGGGCTCTGGTTGGCGCAGTTGGAACCAGACCCCATCACTTGTGGGCTGGGTGACCAAGGCACTTAACCACCCCAAATCTTACAATCTTAGTTCTCCCCTGTATGGTAATGGCACCTGCCTTAAAGGTTGTTGTGAAAACGAAATGAGTCAATATGTGCAAAACTCTCAGCAAAGAATGAGTACTTAATAAATGCAAGCTGTTGGTGACCAAGCCAGAACTGGGTAGGTCAGGGTTCTTTCCTAGTCTCCATGGTGGCTGTTGTAAATCTTCCCTCCTTGAACATCCAGTATGTCCCTTCACATCACTTCTCTTATGTTCACAGAGAAAACAGAACCGTGGTCAGATGGATGTGCTCAACTTTCTGCCACCAACGCAGGAAACTTACCTGCATCTCAACTCATCATTCCTTCTCTCCTTTCCTCCTGTCCCACGTCTCCAGAGCCTCAGCTTCTCTCCTTTTTTTTTTTTTTTTTTTAATAGGTAAACTCTACCCTCAATGTGAGGCTCAAACTCACAACTCCAAGATCAAGAGTCACTTGCTCTACTGACAGCCAGCCAGGTGTCCCCAGCTTCTCCTTTCTGTAACCTCCGTGTTCTCCTGCTCTGCTGGACTCTGACTTTCAGCTGAAGTCTCTCCCACTTCTGGTTTCCCTTTCCAGATCCATGTCTACCTCTGGGTATCTCCTGATTCTCTCCCCACTGCACAACTCCTCACAGACTTCGTTTCCTCATACCCACGTGCCAGTCTGCTGCTGCCTCAGCCATGCCAATCAATTGCTCTTTGGAGTCTTGAAAAACCCAATGTTCACCTCTTAGTCCTTTTGTTTTTAGACCTCCTATAATTCCTTTCTTGAGAAACTCTTCCTTGGATTTATTTTCATATTTTCTCAAATCTTTCTGGCCATTCCTTTCCAGTTGCCTTTGCAAAATGCACTCCCTTTGACAGCCATAAAACAGGCATTCCTCTGTTTTGTTGTTGTTGTTGTTGTTGTTGTTGTCGTTGTTGTTTTTGTCTTGTGCTTTCTTTTCTTTCCATCCTACACATATTCCTGTATGATCCTATTCACTCTCATCGCTTTTCTATCTATATGCTACTCTCTTGTAAATTATTTCTCTAGTGCAATTCTCTCTCATCTTCAGACTCATATTTCCAATGCTATCTGGATGTTTCCACTTGGATGTCACAGACATCTTATGTCTAATACTTCCCTAACTGAGTCCATCATAATCTCCCTGCTCAAAGACCATTCCTCCCTCCATGTGCCCTTTATCAATGAACAGCACCACAATTTGTCCAGTTGTTCAAGAAAAGAGAACTTGAGAGTCAGCCCAGGACTTCTCTCTCTCCTTTACCTACAACCAATCAATCATTAAGCTCTACTGATGTTATTTTTGGGGACTCAGAATATTATTATTAAACAAATGGATTTTTTTTAAAGATTTTATTTATTTATCTGGGAGAGAGATAGAGAGCATGAAAGGGGAGAAGGTCAGAGGGAGAAGCAGAGTCCCAGTGGAGCTGGGAGCCTGATGCGGGACTCGATCCCAGGACTCCAGGATTATGACCTGAGCCGAAGGCAGTTGCTTAACCAACTGAGCCACCCAGTGCCCAACAAATAGATTTTTAACATCTACTACAACTAAAGCACTGTTTTGAGCATTGGGAAATATCAGTAAATAAGAGAGGCATAGTCTCTATCCTTGAGGAGCTTTAAACCAAAGCCAGAAACTTTAGTTATCCTTGACTCATCCAGTTCATGACCAAGCCATGTTGGTATTCTGACTTTTCTCACACCCATACTACTTTTCTTTGTTCTTAATTATACCGACTATGTCAGACTCTCAGCTCTTGTGTGGATACTTGCAATAACCTTCACACTGGTCTTCCTTCCCAGGAAGGAAGGAAGGAGACTGTAGTTTTCCCCTTTCAATCCTCCTTCATACTTCCTAAAGAATTATTCTTCTAAAATAAGAATTTCTGTCCTTCCCTTCTTAAAAATTTCCAATAGTTTTCAATTGCCTTCAATTCAAATTCCCAGTTCTTTATCACGGCACACAAGGTTCTTCATTATCCCTTTCTTACCTCTCTAGTCTTATCTCTTGCTGTGACTAATTTCCCACTCTTAGAATTGCCTAGCACACTGAAACTTTATGTCTCTCTGGCTTTTCTTACTTTGAAATCCTCTGACCACCTTACCTAAAGCTTCCCTCAAGACATTCTCTATCACATTGCCCTGCTTTTTGTCTTTGTATCACTCACAACCACCTGGAATTTTCTTGTTTCCTATAAAGTAATTTATTTATTTTCTGATATGCATCAATGAAATGTAAGGTCCATAAGAGCAGGAAACTGGTCCTTTTTTAAAGCCAATATATGTGTGGAATATTGTCTGATAATACAGCAGACATACAGATCAATATGTATTTGTTGAATAAATGAATATACCTCTAAAAGACTCAGGAAGCATTTTCTTATATCAGATAGCATGTATACTTTATAGTGACTTTAATTCCAGTCTACATAGCATTTGAGAATACATATATAGATATAAATATGTATATATTTGTTTTCGTTTTGCTTTCATGACTCGTCCTTGCCAGCAAGTTATTTTGGAGGGCACATAAACTGTATCTTATTCATCTTTGCATAGGGAAACCCAATTTTACAAACAAGGATTTATATTTGCCTGTGAAGAGAGACTGTTTTTTTTGGGTGGAGTGAGCTGCAGGCCAGAGCGTGCAAGACACCACCATCTGGGGTTCTATTCTTGGTTCTCCACCGAGCGCCATTGTCTTGTATCTTAGCCAAAGCAGTGGAGAGTCTGGTGACAGAAACTAAAGGGAATGGAGGAACTCTGTTGAACTATTTTTCCAGTGATTGAATAACAGAAGTGTGAAATGCAATCTACACACAAATTTGAATGAGCCCTGGGTTCTCTGGATGCAAAGTGCCATGCCTTTCTCCACTTTACATGTAAGTTATAGAATGCCTCTCTGCTTTGACAGTGCTACTAGTGTGTAAATCCTTCACTTCTACTTAAAGAGAAACTCCCAAGAGAAAACAGCCCCTGTAGTCTTCTCTCTTCTTCCATCACACTGTCTGCCCTGACACTCTAGGAGCTTTGGAATTGGTGGGGGAAATGGCCAGGTGAGGTGACTTAGTTCTTGGATAAAGAAGATATAAAAATTAGAATTTGGGCCCTTGTTACTTTATGCTATGTGGACTGAATAACAGAGGAAACCTGCCTGAAGAAAGGGAAGATTAAAGTAGATTTTCTTTTCTTTTTTTTTTAAATTTTTAAAATTTATTTGACAGAGAGAGAGAGAGAGAGATCACAAGTAGGCAGAGAGAGAGGAGGAAGCAGGCTCCCTGCTGAGCAGAGAGCCCGATGCGGGGCTCAATCCCAGGACCCTGAGATCATGACCTGAGCTGAAGGCAGAGGCTTTAACCCACTGAGCCACC
Organism: Potos flavus; assembly: GCA_028534135.1. Taxonomy (NCBI): domain Eukaryota; kingdom Metazoa; phylum Chordata; class Mammalia; order Carnivora; family Procyonidae; genus Potos; species Potos flavus. The sequence continues at coordinate 127,895,612 of CM052886.1, read as the reverse complement.
CAGGCAGCCCTAAAGTAGATTTTCAAGGAAAGGGGGAGAGTCATATAATGCTCTACTTTCACTCTGACTCCTTTGTTAATTGCTTTGTCCATCTGAAAGGATATCCCCTATTTATTTTCCCCCTCACCTTTGCACCTTTGACCTTCTTGACCTAGCAATTCTTCCTAAACTCAGTTCTGAAGACTTTTCCTAGCTTGGGCCAAGTTCATGCCCATTGGCCTTTGGTCCTCATTTACCCAACTCTTTCAACTGCCGGTACACATCTTTCTAGTATTCTTTCATTTTGACTCAAGCCTATTGTTAACTGTTATCCTAAGATCTTTATATGATTCTATTAAAGAACTGACCTGAATATTGAAACATTCATTTACAGAGAATATACAAAATAAATATTCCAGAAAACAAATACTCTGGAGGGAGCAGAAAGAGCTTTTCAATAATCTATAGGCGACATAAAAAGGAGTTATGGACATGTGAAAATACTCTGGATAACCATAGATTTTATTGATTTCGTTAGTGCATGAGGGTAGCAGTGATAACACTAAAGACCTCTCCCCCCTACTTTTCTATCAACCAAATGTTTTCACTCTGGAAAAATGATAAAACAATGGAAAGTACATGAAACCTGCTGAGTAAATTCTGAAATTGCATAAAAATAATAAAATTTTCACCAAGATAGAAAAACTATAAAGCAAGGCTTACCACTATTAAGTACTAGATGCCACACTAAATGTTCTCATAGTTTGCTAATCCTCATAATACCTCTATAATATAGGTCACGTATCCTCATTATATATTCACTGAGTGTTAGCAGAGCCAGGACCTGAGTGAACTGATTTGAAATCTCATCCACTTTTCACTAAGCCACTACTGAATCTAGGATTTAACACCTTCACAAGGAGGGCTCCCATTTATTAATCAATTCATTCATTCAGTCCACAAATTATATGCCACAAATGGTATAAATTGCAGGTAGAGCTCCCATTAATTAATCAACTCATTAATTCAGTCCACAAATGGCACTGCTATATGTTAGAATATGCCTGATGTCCTTGACTAGAACCTGAACTTGTCTTACTTATCTAAAGACTTGCTTCCTCCATTCTTCTCAGATCTACTCACTTTCCAGCACACTTACCGGATCCTTGTATCAGGAATCTTCTGAGAAGAGACTTTAGCTTCTAAGTCTCAAGGGTAATGGAAAAATTTTTGAAACGGCAATGTTGCCTCTCCTCCAGGATGTACAAGGTTGAGGTGATGGGATGCTTCTTGGGGCAGGTGTATCTGGTGCTGTGAGAGCTGAAGTGACCTCAGGACTCTCTAGCACTGGAGTTTATAGCTTCTTTGCAGTGCTTGAGAACCCAATCTTGCCAAGCTTCCTCGGCTCTAGTAACAATTACTTTATCCCCTTTGTGGGTTTCCCAATTGCAACCCTAGGGATAATGTACCTGGCAGATAATCCTTCAGGGAGATTCAAGGAATTAAAAGATCTGGAAATTGTTCACAGGCTGCCAGGAAGGGTTGTAACACGTCTCCCCTTCCACCTTCCAGGAAGCTCCAAAACAACAAATATCAAACATTTCGCCAGAAACAAATAACCTTTTCCAACATGAGTTGACTTATTCTCTAAATATAGGATTTGTCTTCCCTGAATGAAGCACTCTGTAAACAACACCATCCTTAGGCTTCTGAAAACTTGATTTATTAATGTTGCCTGAGATAAGAGGGCCCATTTTTTTTTTGGCAAAGGAGATGAGACGATGGGCACATGGTCAGGATTCACTGGTTTCACCATGTCCTCCATCCCACAAAGCACTCTAAATGCAATTGGGAGGAAAATCCGGAGAAGTGGGTGTAAAACTCGTTAAGTGAATTCAAGGATAAGCTGATAGAACAAAACATCCTGAAAATGTAGCGGCTTAAAGAAGGCCCTACCTGTGCTTCCACCTCCACCTCTGTCTCCATCTCTCTCTCTCTCAGACTTGCTCTCAGGCGGTGGTATCGCTGGTCGACAGCTGAGGGACAATTCTGCTCCATTTTTTTCTAAGCGGCTCCCAGTATTGGAGGATTTGCCAAGACTTATTCTCGACCCAAAAGGGAGGATCTCAGGCAGCACCTTGATGTAGGCTGATTGGAAGGTGGCATCAGACAGCAGCTTCTAAAGTTTATAAATATACCTCTTTCAAGGGAAGCTGGGCAGATGGCATGTCTGGCTGCTCTCTCTGCATTGCTGGCGAAGAGCTGTCTCTGTTTTGCTACTGTCCTGTCGAACCCAGGAACACAAGCCCCGCTGGCCACCAGAGTGAGGCTTTGGAGGAATGTGTCCTCTGGGGCAGCAGCTACGAAAGCTGGAGTGCCAGACGTGTGCGTGAGCTCCTTTCACAGAGACTTCACAGGTGCACAGTGAAGATGGTGCCTGTCAGCCGCCAGGCCTTTGGAAAGGCTTGCAGTTGGCCCCGAGGTGGGCGTTCATTTACAACCCCTCCCCCCCACTCCAGTGCAGCTATTAAGATCTGAAAATTGGCTTCTTTCACAGAATATGTGGGTGTTTCGGTTTTTTGCCCTGTGGGGACAGCCAGTTAGGAACTGTTTCTGTTTCCTTCAGTCCTGTGGGACCCATGAGTGTAAACCCACAGGGCTCTACTAATACCACACTGGCTGGGAGGGACATGGGTGCCTCCTTACTCCTCCCCACAGAGCCTTCACTGATGGCAGGGGGGAGGTGTGGCCACACTACTCCTGGGTGCTGATGACATTTGTGCATCTCCACCAGCCTGCCATGAAATCACATCAGCTTCGTGTTGGTGGGGTGGGAAAGGGGCCACAGGCTTTTCTGGAATACGGTGGTTAGTGTCTAAAAGTTTTTTTTCTTTTCTTTTTTTTCGGTAATCAACATATATTATTTGCTTCAGGCATACAGGTCTGTGAATCATCAGTGTGACACAATTCACGGCACTCACCATATCACATACCCTCCCCAACGTCCATCCCCCAGCCACCCTATCCCTCCCACCCTCCTCCACTCCAGCAACCCTCAGTTTGTTTCCTGAGATTAAGAGTCTCTTATGGTTGGTCTGCCTCCCCAGTCCCATCTTGTTTCATTTTTCCCTCCCTTCCCCCCACGACATCCCACCCTGCCTCTCAGATTCCTCATATCAGAGAGATCATATGATAATTGTCTTTCTCTAATTGAATTGAATTATTTTGCTTAGCATAATACCCTCTAGTTCCATCCACGTCATTTCAAATGGCAAGATTTCATTTTTTGATGTCTGCATAGTATTCCATTGTGTGTGTGTGTGTATGTGTGTGTATATATATATATATATATATATATATATATATATATATATATACCACATCTTCTTTATCCATTCATCTGTTGATGGACATCTAGGTTCTTTCCATAGTTTGGCTATTGTGAACATTGCTGCTATAAACATTCAGATGCATGTGCCCCTTTGGATTACTGCCTTTGTATCTTTAGGGTAAATATCTAGTAGTGCGATTGCTGGTCGTAGGATAGCTCTATTTTCAACTTTTTGAGGAACCTCCATACTGTTTTCCGGAGTGGCTGTACCAGCTTTCATCCCCACCAATGGTGTAGGAGGGTTGCCCTTTTTCCGCATCCTCGCCAACACCTGTCGTTTCCTTACTTGTTAATTTTAGCCATTCTGACTGGTGTGAGGTGGTATCTCAGTGTGGTTTGATTTGTATTTCTCTGATGCTGAGGGATGTTGAGCACTTATTCATGTGTCTGTTGGCCATTTGGATGTCCTCTTTGCAGAAATGTCTGTTCATGTCTTCTGCCCATTTCTTGATTGGATTCTTTGTTCTTTGAGTGTTGAGTTTGAGAAGTTCTTTATAGATTTTGGATACTAGTCCTTATTTGACCTGTTATTTGCATATATCTTCTCCCATTCTGTTGGTTGTCTTTTGATTTTGTTGACTGTTTCCTTTGCTGTGCAAAAGCTTTTGATCTTGATGAAATCCCAATAGTTCATTTTTCCCTTGCTTCCCTTGCCTTTGGTGATGTTTCTAGCAAGAAGTTGCTGCAGCTGAGGTCGAAGAGGTTGCTGCCTGTGTTCTCCTCAAGGATTTTGATGGATTCCTGTCTCACATTGAGGTCTTTCATCCATTTTGAGTCTATTTTTGTGTGTGGTATAAGGAGATGGTCCAGTTTCATTCTTTTGCATGTGGGTCCAATTTTCCCAACACCTTTTGTTGAAGAGACTGTCTTTTTTCCATTGGAAATTCTTTCCTGCTTTGTTGAAGATTAGTTGACCATAGAGTTGAGGGTCTATTTCTGGGCTCTGTATTCTGTTCCACTGACATATGTGTCTGTTTTTGTGCCAGTACAAAATCTAATTTATCTGATATAAGGATTGTCACCTTAGCTTTCTTTTGATATCCATTAGCACAGTAAATTGTTTTCCACTCCCTCACTTTATATCTGGAGGTGTCTTTGGGTCTAAAATGAGTGTCTTTCAGACAGCATATCGATGGGTCTTATTTTTTTATCCATTCTGATACCCTGTGTCTTTTGATTGGGGCATTTAGCCCATTTACATTGAGGGTAACTATTGAAAGATATGAATTTAGTGCCATAATGTTGCCTGTAAGGTGATTGTTACTGTATATTGTCTCTGTTCCTTTTTGGTCTGTTACCTTTAGGCTCTCTCTTGGCTTAGAGGACCCCTTTCAATATTTCCTGTAGGGCTGGTTTGGTGTTTGCAAATTCTTTTAGTTTTTGTTTGTCCTGGAAGCTTTTTATCTCTCCTTCTATTTTTAATGACAGCCTAGGTGGATATAGTATTCTTGGCTGCATATTTTTCTCATTTGGTGCTCTGAATATATCATGCCAGTCCTTTCTGGCCTGCCAGGCCTCTGCGGATAGGTCTGCTGTCAATCTAATATTTCTACCGTTGTATGTTACAGACCTCTTGTCCCGAGCTGCTTTCAGGATTTTCTCTTTGTCACTGATACTTGTAAGTTTTACTATTAGATGATGGGGTGTTGATCTATTTTTATTGATTTTGAGGGGGGTTCACTGTGCCTCCTGCATTTTGATGCTTGTTTCCTTCACCAAATTAGGGGAATTCTCTCCTATAATTTGCTCCAATAAACCTTGTGCCCCTCTCTCTCTTTCTTCTTCTTCTTCTGGGATCCCAATTATTCTAATGTTGTTTCGTCTTATGGTATCACTTATCTCTCGAATTCTCCCCTTGTGGTCCAGTAGTTGTTTATCTCTCTTTTTCTCAGCTTCTTTATTCTCCATCATTTGGTCTTCTATATCACTAGTTCTCTCTTCTGCATCATTTATCCTAGCAGTAAGAGCCTCTATTTTTTTTTTAAGGTTTTATTTATTTATTTGACAGAGAGAGTGAGAGAGAGAGAGACATCACAAGTACGCAGAGAGGCAGGCAGAGAGAGAGGGGGAAGCAGACTCCTTGCTGAGCAGAGAGCCCGATGCGGGGCTTGATCCCAGGACCCTGAGATCATGACCTGAGCTGAAGGCAGAGGCTTTAACCCACTGAGCCACCCAGGCACCCCGAGAGCCTTCATTTTTTATTGCACCTCATTAGTAGCTTTTTTGATTTCAACTTGGTTAGATTTTAGTTCTTTTATTTCTCCAGAAAGAGATTCTCTAGTATCTTTCATGCTTTTTTTGAGCCCAGCTAGCGCTTTGTAACTGTCATTCTGATATGTAGTTCTGACATCTTACTAATGTCTGTATTGATTAGGTCCCTAGGTGTCGGTACTGCCTCTTGTTCTTTTTTTTGAGGTGAGTTTTTCCGCCTTGTCATTGTATCCAGATAAGAATAGATGAATGAGAGAACAAAATACTAAAACGGTAGCAACAACCCCAGAAAAATATATACTAACCAAATCAGAAGAGACTCGAAACCAGGGGGAAGAAGAAAGGAGAAAAAAACAATGTATATATATTTTAGACCGGTGAATAGAACAGAGCCACACTTGATTTTGTGTGTATTTTGGCCTGTTAGAAGAAACTGTCTCCCAAAATTTTAAAGAAAGAAAAATTTATATATATACAAAATAAGGGTAAACATGATGAAGGGATGAAATATGACGGTAACGATGAAAATTTAAAAAGATTCTAAAAAGCAATTGATAAGAAGTTGGTTAAAAAAAAAAAGAGGAAAGAATGTGATCAGGCTGGAGATTAGAACAAAGCCATGCGCTAGATTTAGGGTATATTTTGATCTGTTAGAAGAAACGGTATCCTCAAATTTTAAAGAAAGAAAAACCTATATACAAAAAATAAGGTTAAATACAATGAAGGGATAGAATATGACTATAACAATGAAAAATTAAAAAGATTTTTTAAAAAGGTATTGATAAGATAAAATAGTTAAAAAAGGTTAAAATAGGAAAGAGGAAAAATTAAAAAATAGAATAAGAAAAAAATAAAAAAAATTAACTTTGAAAGATTAAAGAATCATGGGAAAAAAGCCATGAATTCTATGTGTTGCATTCCCCTACCTCTGCGATTCCACATTTCTCATAGATCTGTGAACTTGGTCTTGGCTGAATGTTCCTGCTGATCTTTGGGGAGGAGCCTGTTGCAGTGATTTTCAAATGTCTTTGCCGGAGGCAGGATTGCACCGCCCTTGCCAGGGGCCCAGCTAGGTAATCTGCACGGTTTCGCTCTCAGGAGCTTTTGTTCCCTGAACGCTTTCCGTACAGCTTTGGAGGCCGGGAATGAAGATGGCGGCCTCCCAGTTTCCCGCCGGTAGTAGCCAAGTGCTTGGCCCCACTCCTCAGTGCATCCTCGGAGAAAAGCAGTCCCTCCCTCCCGTCTCCCTGGTCTCCGGCCGCGCTCCGAGCCCACCTGGCCTGTGACCGAGCGTTTCTGTCTCTGGCGCATGGCCGTTTGGAGTCTCCAAACCCAGCAGATTCCAGCCTCGCGCTCCCGCGCCGCTCCTCCCGGAGGAGGAAGGAGGGGGTATCTCTGGAGCTGCCGCTTATGGGGTCCCTGCGCGAGAGCAGCGGCCTAACTGCGCCTCGCATCACAGTATAAGGTAAGCCTGAGCTGAGACCCACTGCTGGGCTCCGTCTCTGCCGCCGGCTTTCCGCCCCCATACCTGGGGGCTCTGTCACCCTCAGACACCCCCGGTCTTTCTGTGACCCCGCGGGTCCTGAGACCACACTGTCCCCGCGAGGGCTCCACCCCCCGCTTAGCCTCTGGAGCGCCGTCCCTCAGTGGAGCAGACTCTGAAAGTCCTGATTCTATGCTCCGCGGCTCTACCGCTGCCGGGAGCCGGCCCCTCCCCCCGCGGTCTCTCTTCCCGTGTATCGTCTCGGATTCACGTCGGCGCACGTCCTACCTTCCAGAAAGTGGTCGCTTTTCTGTTCCTAGAATTGCTGCTCTTCTTCTCTTCGATCTCCTGTTGAGTTTGTGGGTGTTCAGAGTGGTTTGATAGCTACCTCA
>CM052886.1:127870590-127887656 GCA_028534135.1 Potos flavus | reverse complement strand
GGTCGGATTGTCAGGGCGATCTTAAGAATACAGTCATCTGAAGGGCGGAGGAAAGCGTTTGGCACATGCGGGTCCCACATCACAGTGGTCTCCCTGTTCTATGGCTCGGCCATCTATGCTTACCTCCAGCCCAGCAACAACTACTCCCAGGATCAGGGCAAGTTTGTTTCTCTCTTCTACACCATCGTCACCCCCATGGTCAACCCCGTCATATATACACTGCGGAACAAGGATGTGACGGGAGCGATGAAGAAGGTGCTTTTCAGGGGCCATGACTCCAGATGACTGGGCGGGGAAGACCCTTTGATGGATGACGTTGACTGCCAGAGTGCTTAAGATGTTTGTGACCTACCTGGATCATCCAAAATGTCCCCTGATAAGTCTCAAGGGAATTTACTTACCTTATTCTTTTATGCAAATGAGTGCTTAAAACCTAAGTTAATGGATTCACACAACTTCCAGAGAGACTGATTTTGTGTTCCTAGATCATATGCGTACATACACACACACACATACACATTTAAGGATTTATTATTTAATTTGAGAGAGAGAGAGAGCATGAGCTGGAGGGGTATAGGGAGAGGGAGAAAGAATCTCAAGCAGACTGTAACCTGAGCGCAGAGCCGGATGCTGGGATTGATCCCACAACCCTGAGATCACAATCTGAGCTGAAATCAAGTATCGGACACTTAACCAACTGCACCAACCAGGCTCCCCGAGCATCTTCATCACATTAGTATTTTAGAGAGCTCCACAAGTTTTTCTTATTCCACTCTCATTTAGGAATACTGTTCCATTTCTAAGTGCTAAGTGCAAAAAGACATTTATGCCATAACATGAAGGCATAGGCAAAATAAGATTATGAACCACTAACACACTGTAAGAAATATTATTATTTTAGCATTTTGTAGCAACTGCTGGAGGAATGTCACTTATTCATACATACATATATATATATATATTTTAATTTTATTTATTTGACAGAGAGAGACACAGCAAGAGAAGGAACACAAGCAAGGGGAGTGGGAGAGGGAGAAACAGTCTTCCAGCCAAGCCAGGAGCCCGATGCAGGGCTCGATCTCAGGACCCCGGGATCATGACCTGAACCAAAGGCAGACGCTTAACAACTGAGCCACCCAGGCGCCCCTTATTCTTGTATTTTAATCATGGCCCTATTACAAGGTCCATATGTTGACTGTATCACCGCTTTTTCACAGAATTAGTTGGGCAGCTGTGGGAAAACATATTTTTAGATCCAAGAAAGTCTTGGTGACATCAATTCTGATAAAGCCATTCAGATATCAGGTGTAGTGTGATGTCAGCCGTGTGAGAGTGGTTTCATGTAGCCTGTATGTAGCATTCGTGACAGGCAGGGGCGGGGCCCGGTGCCAGTACCCTGGGAGCATCAGCTGGCAATGGAGCCTGTAGGGCTTACATGTGGTTCAGTGCTTTAGTCAGAGAAGCACCAGTGTGAGGTCTGCAAGCTGGTTACGTAGCTTGTGAACCACCCCGTTCATTCGAAATGACTTTCAGGACATTATCGTACCTGAACAGTACATAACTCAATTCCTATTTAATATTCTACATGTATTATCTATAATAATGCAGCAAACGTTTCAAAGGGTAAAACATTTAGATCTTCTCTTCATACCATTTTATACATTGTTTGATCCAGATATCAACTGATCAATGCTTTGTATCTCACATCTGCCAAAGGCCCCAGGCAATTCGAATGCAGGGACATATAAAAATGAGAGAAATGACCTCTCTTTTCCAGGAATTCCCATGTTCCGTGGAGTTTACTCATTTTCACCAGGAGAAAACTTAAAGAAAAAATAAAACGTATATTAACTATTAAATATCTCCATGTGTCTAAGCTTTATAAATAGCCATCTCATTATGAAATAACTATCATACAGTTCTGAATTCTGCACGTAGCCCAGAGCAGGTAGATGTGTTTGTGTCTTGGGCTGGACACGTATGCATAACAACACGACTGTTCCCTCTCCCGACAGCTAACCGGCATCCCCAGGGCCTTGAACCCCTGAGCAGGTCATGCTCATGCCAAGTGATCTTGCTGCAGAGACAGCGTTTGGAGGCTGGAAATGACACCAGGGGAGATTATGCACACGGTCAGGTCCTCTCTGTAGCGCTAACAGCATCACAATATTCCCACTTGAAATCAACACCTGGGATGAATCTTGACACCATAGTGATGCTGCACGTATGCCAGTAGGAAAACAGTTCTGTATACTGTTTATCCCCAATGGTGACAAGTTTTCCGCTCTCCGTTAGGGTTCAATCACATCCTGACAGTTATAGCCAAATGGTCTCTTTAAAGTCCCTCCAATGAACTGTCTTTGGTGCAAAACCCTCAGGGTCTCAGGAAACCACACAGCCTATTGTTCTGGGTGACCATCTATTTCTCTGCTCTTAGGGACACACAGAACCCTGGGGTGAAATAATAATTTCCTTTAAGTGAATGTTTGGCATTTGGATGTTTATGACTCATGAAAATAAGTTATAGAGAACAAGGACCTCTGGGATGCATGCCAAAATAAAAAAAGAAATTATTTGAAAGTCCAATCACAAGTTCAGAATTGTTCTGTAACATTTTTCTAATGTTAGGAGTCTGCTCCTCACACTCTCCATGCTTTGTCTGTAACAGACTCTGGGGTTGTGTAAATTGTCACCAATATTATTTGGACTGTTTCTGTTTGCATGTTCACCAATAACTGTGGCATGGCTGTGGGATTGTACCCAAGACTTGGCTAAATTATTGTATTCCATCTGTGTTTAGCCCCTGGAGGTCAGGACGATCATGATGCTCTAGTGCAATTCATGGATTCTTCCAGCTCTTTTCCTTTCTGAGGAGCACGGGGTGCACACCATCAGCTCAGGTAGTCATTGCAGAGACCCCAAACGTCAGTCAGACTCACATGAAACATAGTTCTTAACCAGCAGCAGATTTACTACCAATTAGCAAAGGATACAAAATACCAAGAGTACATGCACGAGGCCCCAGGGCCATCAGACACAGCTTCGCAGACCCCCTCACTGCAACGGAAAGCAGTTTGTTTCTCAAATGTGGGGCACTAACTAGTGTGGACCAAGTCAGCACAGAGAGGGTTAGGGGGATTCTCAGATTATGTGTCCCTACCTTCATAGCCCAGTTCTGGCTTTAGGGCTGTCATTTGCTAGCATATCTGCTTTGTGTGGAGTGTAGGTTCTAAGTAGACCCTATGCATTGTGCTGCAGTCACTACTAGGTCAGTAATCACAGTACAGCCGCCCCTGTAAGAGCCTCGTGTCTCTTGTAGCCTGTGCATTTTGTGGTTATTGTTTTCCAGAGTTCTGCTCTGTCCAGGCTCACTGAGGAGGGAGGAACAGGTTATAGGTCCCTGTGAGCCCTTTCCTTTGCAGGTGACGTCTTTTCAAATGCTTGTCTTGTGACACAGGTGAGAGCTTCTTTCATCGATGTGGTATTGTCGCTTATTTCAGACCTGGTCGTGCAGACTCTGGGATCCACTGTGTATAGAAACGTGGTTTGCTGGGAAGGTGGGCTCTGTGTAAATGCAGAAATGAGAGGATGAATGACTGCTGCTCGGAGGGGCCAAGGGATGGATCCCTGAGGTGGCCTTAGAGATGGGACACTTGCTTTGGGGAGGGAAACATTTCCTTATTCCCCCAGGGTTCTTCTAGGTGTTTTGGAATTAAATTGATAAGAGCAGAGTTAACAAGAGAAAAAAACCCAAAGGTTTATTAACTGCGCTCGGAGGCCCAATAATGAAAATGAGACCCAAAGAAATGACCAAGGCAGGCAGTTTTTATACCTTTTATACAGAGGCAAGAAATGTGTGAGGAATTGACAGGATAAAGAAAACAGGTGTTTGGGAGTTTTAGGTAGGAAGGAATTTTAACTGGAATTTGGGCTGAGGTAGTAGATTCCTAAAAGAGTAGAAAGGTTTATTTCTACAGCTTTCTCAACTTTAAGGTCCCACCTGTGGTGATAAGGATGTCTTTTACTTCTTCGTCCTGGTCAGGTGCCTTTCAAATGGGAGATTGGTTTCCCGCTTTCAGGGGCATAGGGGACGGTGTGATGTCCTTGCACCTGCTGTTTCTCAAGTAGCTTCCATTCAAAATAATCAGTATGTGCTTGAGGCCCATTTTGGGATCTGCCCTGGGCTTCTACACTTGATCCTTTTTAAAAATTTAATTCCATTGATTTACACTGTTGAGTGGATTTATTTTAACCATTCTGAACTGATAGAAATCTATGAGGTCCTTAAAAGGTGTAAGTTCTTCTGATAAGGCAACATTTCTGAAGACAGTTCTAAGCTCTTTTGAGAATGATGTTGTTCAGTTCTTGACCCGTGTCTTTAGTTTCAGTGAAGCATCCTGGACATTTTTGTTCTTAAAGATTTTATTTATTTGAGAGAGAGAGAGAGAGAGAGAAAGAAAGAGACAGGGAGGGAGAGCACAGCACAAGCAGCAGAGGGAGAAGCAGGCTTCCCACTGAGCAAGGAGCCTGATGCTGGACGGGATCCCAGGACCCCAGGATCATGACCTGAGCTGAAGGCAGATGCTGAACCGACTCAGCCCCCCAGGTGTCCGACACCCTGGACATTTTTAATGGTTCGGTTACTTGGGATCCTCATGCGCAATGGGATGATCAGTCGTCAAGCCTTTCCAGGAGCTCCCCCTGATTCTGTGGTAGCAGGTCATAAACAGTGCTTTCCAAGTATTTTTAAGTCCCCATTTCGAGCATTTGGAAACATTGAAATAGTTTTGCAAGATTCTTTTGGGAAAGCTTCTTTATTAATGTATGGAAATGAGAACTCTGTTTTTTGTCTTTAAAGGAAGAATCTTGGCTGCGATGTGTGTGTCACCATGAAAGCACCCTCTCTCTGATTCACTGCCTTTCTTGGAAACACCATCCTATACTCCCCAGAGAATGTTTCTCCTCCGATTCCACCACGACATGTGACATTGTGGCTTGCTTTAGATTGAGGTAACGTATATATTAGTATATTATTACACACACACACACACACACACACACACACACACACACACAGATATGCACTTGCACAAATAAATGGACTCCTCCTGCAATGTCTTGTAGGTCAATCTTAACCCTTTCATGAAGATGAATAGTAGAAGAAACTATGTTTTCCTTAGCTTGTACTACTTTGAAGTGACAGGATTATAAATGATGTATTTCCAATGTGTTCTGAAATGTGTACAAATATACCCAAGTATGTGTGGTGACAGTTTATTCCTGCAGGTCACGTTGCAAAGGAAAATCCACTTATCAGGAGGTGGTGGGCACATCTGCTATTGATAAAATCTCACACCAGTAAAGAGCCGAATAGGACAAACTACACTCTTTTTGCTTTCATAATAGATACACATAAGTTAAAAAGTTTAGAAATGACATTCTTTCATTCTCTGGATTTAAATTTGCATCAGAAACAGTGGGCTGTGTTTTTACTTAGGATAATTCTAGAAAAGTCTCATTTAGTAACTTTGTAGAGAGATTTTTAAAAAAGATTTATTTATTTGTTTTAGGGGCGAGGGTCAGAGAAAGAATGAGAGAGAAACTTAAGCAGACTGCACGTCGAGAGCAGGGTTCAACTAGGGGCTTGATTTCAGAACCCTGAGAACACAACCTGAGCCAAGACCAGGAGCCTGACTCTCAACAACTGCACCACCCAGGCGCCCCTGTAGGGAGATTTTTGTATTAAATAGCAGGAAAAATCTGACTTTAGGAGAGGAATAAGAAGTGGGATGAAAATATTGAATGATATCTCTTGTATTTATTTTTTTCCCCAGATATACTAAGATAGAACTGACATGTAAAATTGAGCAAATGTTAGGAGTAGAAAATGTGAATATCTATATATAAGAAAATTGTTACCATCATAATGTTAGCTAACATCTCCATCTCATCACATAATTACCCTTTCTTCTTTGTGGTGAGAATGTTTAAGTTCTACTCTCAGCAACTTTCAAGTCTGTAATACAGTCATATTAACTCCATGTACTGTGGACCATGCTGCACATTAGCTTCTCAGGACTTATTCACGTTATAACTGGTAGTCGGTACCCTTTGCCCAACATCTCCCACTTCTCCCACACCTCCACCCCTGGTAACCACCATTCTACTCTCTGTATCTACAGGTTCAGCTTTTCTGGATCCCACAGTTACATGAAATCACACGGTATTTGTCTTTCTCTTCTGACTTGTTTCATTTAGCATAATGCCCTCAAGGTCCATCCATGTTGTCGCAAATGGCAGGATTTCCTTCCTTCTCCTGGCTGAATAATATTGCTTTAGATACTTATGCCACATCCTCTTTATCCATTCATCTGTGTGGACACTTAGGTTGTCTCCACATCTTGGCCATTGTGAGTAGTGGTGTAATGAACATGGGAGGGCATACATCTCTGTGATATCCTGGTTTCAGTTCCTTTGGATGTGTACCTAGAACTTGGTTACTGGATACAATAGCAGTTCCGTTGTTAATTTTTTGAGGAAACTCCCAACTGCTTTCTGTAGAGGCTGTATCAGTTACATTCCCACCAACTGTGCATGAGTGTCCCCTCACCGACTCTTGTTACCTCTTGTCTTTTTGATGATGGCCATTCCAATAGGTGTGAGTGATATCTGATCGTGATTTTGGGTTGCATTTCCTGACAGTTAGTGATATTGAATACCTTTAATATATCTATTGGCCAGTTGTATGTCTTCTTTGGAAAAATGTCTATTCAGTTCCTCTGTCCTTTAAAAAAGTGCAATTGTTGGTTTTTATGCCACTGAGTTGTATGAGTTCCTTATATATTTTTGATATTGACCCCTTATCAGGTAGAAGATATGTAAGCATTTTCTCCCGTTCCATAGGCTGACTCTTCATTTTCTTGATTGTTTCTTTTGCCGTACAGAAGGCTTTTAGATTGATGTAGTTTCATTTATTAATGTTTTGCTTTTGTTGCTAGTGCTTTTGGTGTCATATTCAGGCTCTGGGTTGAGATTGGATCGCAAAGGTTGTAGATAGGATAATGATAGACCACCCTCATTTGATAAATGTCAACATGTCCAATGTCATGAGTCTTTTCCTCTATGTTGTCTTCTAGGAGTTTTACAATTTCAGGTCTAATACTTGCATCTCAATTCATTTCCAGTCTATTTTTGTGAGGTATATAATATAAAGCTCCAATTTAATTTCTCTGCATGTACTTACCCTGTTTTCTCAGGACCATTCATTTAAAGAGACTGTGTTTCCCCATGAGTATCTCAACTTCTTTGTCAAATATTAGTTGTCTTTATGGTTGTTGGGTGTATGTCAGGGCTCTTCATTCAGTTCCTTTGTTGTATGTGTCTATTTTTTTCAGCCAGTACCATACTGTCTTCATCACTAGAGCTTTATAATATAGTTCGAATCAGGAAGTGGGATGCCTCCTGCTTTGTTCTTCTCTGTCATGGTGGGTTTGGAAATTGGGAACTTTTGTGGCTCCATACAGATTTTAGGTTTGTTTTTTCTCTATCTGTGAAAAATGCCGATCCAATATTTATAGGAATTTCATTGACTCTATAATGGCTTTGGGTAGTGTGGACATTTTAGCAATATTAATTCTTTTAAGTCATGAATACAGACTATCTTAATTCTCCTTTGATTTCTTTCATCAAAATCTTGTAGTTCGAAGTGTATAGATCTTGGTTCAATTTATTCCTGTGTTTTATTATTTTTGATGCTATAGTGAATGGTATGGAAAAATCTTTTCCCATATTTTGTTGTTATTGTATAGAAAGGCAACTCATTTCTTTTCTTTTCTTTTTTTTTTTAAGGCAACTCATTTCTGTATGTTGAATTTCTATTCTGCAACTTTACTAAACTTATTGGTGAGTTCTAAAGGTGTGTTGGTGGTATCTAGGATTTTCTCTGTATAAGATCATATCATTTCCAAAGATAATTTCACTTAAAAAAATTTTTTTTTTGGATGCCATTTATTTCTTTTTTCGCCAGATTGCTTAGGCTGGGACTTCCTGTCTGTGTTCTCTAAGAGCAGTGAAGGTGGCACCTTTCTCTTGTTTTTGATCTTAGAGGAAAAGCTTACAACCTTTTGCCATTGAGTATGTTAGGCATGGGTTTGTCATATATGGCCTCTATTACGTTGAGGCTTATTCCTTCTACACCTAATTTGTTGAGCGTATTTACCATGAAAAGATGCTGTGTTTTGTTAAATGCTTTTCTGCATCTATTGAGATAATCATATGATTTTTCTCTTTCATCCTACTAATGCAGTGCCCCACATCTATTGATTTTGTATGTTGATTATCCTGTGTCCTGTTATATACCTCTCTTGATCATGGTGTATGAACCTCTTAATCTGGTGTTGAATTTGGTTTGCTAGTATTTTTTTTAAAGATTTATTTATTTATTTGACAGAGAGAGAGAGAGAGAGAGAGAGAGAGAGAAAGCACAAGCAGGGGGAGTACTAGAGGGAAAGGGAGAAGCGGACTCCCCACCAAGCAAAGAGTCCAACACAGAGCTCAATGCCAGGACCCCAGGATCATGACCTGAACCAAAGGCAGCAGCTTAACTGACTGCACCACCAGAAGCCCCTATCTGCTAGTTCTTAAATGATTGGGAGTGAAAAAGTAGATATACTTATATTAGACAAAATACAGTTCAATCCAAAAAGGGTAGCAAGGATAAATTAGAGTGGACAACCAAGTCTGCAGGGCTACTATTATATCTAAGGGTTATTTTTATGTCACCAGAGTGAAAATACATGCTTTAGGGACTGAAGATGTATGTGTTTTTAGTGGTCCCAGGAGTGTCCTGTCCCATGTAACTCATTAACCTCAGTTGAAGTAAATAGTCAGAGTTTGGTTCCCCAGAGGCAGCCAAAGAGGAAGGCTCTGGAGAAGTGACATCAACACGTAGTCAATCTCTTCCTGCCAGATTGCTTGGGAGAGAAACTATGTCTCTATTTAATTTCCATTTACCAATCCCAAGTAATAGTATTATCGACAATATTTTTTGCTAGTGTTTAAATTCCTTTTTTATTTTGAGACACATAATTCACCTAACATTAAATTAGAATTAGGCATACAATGTAATGATTCCATACTGGCGTATAAAGTGGAATCATCACCACAATAAGTCTGGTTAACATCCATTGCTGCACGTAGTTACCTCTTTTTTCTAGAGATGAGAACTTTTATGATTTATTTTCGTAGCAATTTTCAAATATATAATATGGTATATCAGTTCTGTCTTTATTTCTGGATCAGCTTATGGAGCTTGGGGGCAGCATAAGATAGGGAAGCATATAATGAGTGACTGTAAGGGAATTATGAGGCCATCCACAGTATCATTAAGGATACCAGTCTTGGTGACTGAGAGGTCAGCTGATCCCTTTGTTAGAAGAGAGAAGCCAAGAGGCAAAGCTCCTATTTTGGGTTGAATTGTGTCCCAACAAAAGATGTGGTCATATCCTAACACCTTGTGCATATGAATGTGACCTATTTGAAAAGAGAGTCTTTGCAGATGTAATCAAATGAAGATGAGGTCATATGTGATGAAGGTGGGCTTTAATCCAGAATGGCCAGTGTCCTTATGAGAAGAGAAAACGGAGACATAGGCACAGATACAGGGAGAATGCCATGTGACCACAGAGGCAAATTTGGAACAATGATGAATCTACAAACCAAGGAAGACCAAGGATTTCTGGCAACAGGAAGCTAAAAGAAAGACATAGAACACATTCTCCTTTAGAACCTTCAGAAAAAGTGTACCCAGGTGATGCCTGATTTTGGACCGGCTTCCAGTACCGTGAGGGAAAATGTGTCTTGTTTTAAAAATATTTTTTAAATTTAAATTTTAGGTGGTTAACATACAGTGCAATATTGGCTTCTAGAGTAGAATTCAGTGATTCATCACTTACAGAAAACACTCAGTGCTCTACACAAGAGCCCTCCCTAATACCTTTCGCCCATTTAACCCATCCCCTACCCACCTCCCTCCATCAGTGCTCAGTTTGTTTTCTGTCATTAAGAATCTCTTATGGCTACATTCCCTCTCTCCTTTTTCTCTTTCCCCCTTCTCATATGTTCCTCTGTTTTCTTTCTTAAATCCACTCATGAATGAGATCATATGGTATTTGTCTTTCTGACTTATTTCACTTTCTAACTTATTTCACTTAGCATAATACACTCTAGCTCCATCTACATCATTGAATATGGCAAGATTTCATTCTTTTTGATGGCTAATATTCCATTTTATATATATATATATATATATATATATATATATATATATATACACACACACACATTAGATATGCCCCACATCTTCTTTATCCATTCATCAGTCAATGGACATTTGAGATCTTTCCATAATTTAGCTATTGTTGTTGTAAACATTGGGGTGCATGTATCCCTTTGAGACTGTATTTTTGTATCCTTTGGATAAATTCCTAGTAGTGCAAATGCTGGGTTGTAGGGCTGCTTATATTTAATTTTTGAGGAACCTCTATATCATTTTCCAGAGTGGCTGCACCAGTTTGCGTTCCCCCCAACAGCGTAAGAGGGTTCCCCTTTCTCCGTATCCTCCCCCATATCTGATCTTTCCTCTGTTGTTAATTTTAGCCATTGTGACAGGCGTGCAGTGATATCTCACTGTGGTTTTGATATGTATTTCCCTGATGCTGAGTGACACTGAGCATTTTTTTTAATGTGTGTGTTAGCCATCGGGATGTCTGTTCTTTGTGTAACTGGAATCTCTCTATATATGGCCTGTCTCTTTCAGCTTCTGTTATTTGTCCTTCGGGATTTGTCTTCTGTGTCTCTCCCTTTTTTGGGAGGCATTTCCTTTTCACATTCCCCACTTAGGGTCTTCGTCCATTTATCCAGTGGTAACCACAGATCCCAACGCAGGGCAGCAGTGCAGGGGCAGTGGAATCTCACTTAGCGGGAGGATTGGGCTGTTCCCACTGTTTCCCTCAGATGGAGGACAAGTTGTGACAAAGAAGACCAGAGAGCTGGGAACAATTCAGAGACCAGAAATAGCCTGTTGGAAAATGGACTGAGCTGGTGGCAGTTTGGATCTTTCAGAGGAAAGACTGTCCTCACTGAGGGACCTGGGGGGCTCAGTCAGTTAAGCATCTGCCTTCGGCTCAGGTCATGATCCCAGGGTCCTGGGATCGAGCCCCACATCGGCTCCCTGCTCAGTGGGGAGTCTGTTTCTCTCTCTCCCTCTGCTCCTTCCCCCACTTTGCTCTCTCCCTCTCAAATAAATAAATAAATACTATCTTTAAAAAAAAGAAGTGAATGGTTATGATATTGCTTCCCTTGTTAACTAGAACCTGGACAGAACCTCAGCTCGCCTCTACCCAACTGCATACCTTTCTGTTTTGATCTTGACTTTGTTATAATCGGCCCTTTGATATCATTTTTAGTTGTGACTATAATTTTTTTCTGTAATTATAGCCTTACCACACATGTAGGAGTTCATGAACAACAGTTTGCTTTACCTGTTTTTGAACTTATGGAGAGGGATTGTCTATTTTGTAACTTGCATCCTTTCCTCAGCACTTTGTGTGAAAAACATTGTTTCAATTTGTTTAGTTGTAGTTTTACTCATGCTGTTGGAGAGTACTCTTATATGGATAGGTCACAATTTACCAGTTTACTGTGGATGGGTATTTGATTTGTCCAGGTTTGGGTTAATACCAACGACACTGCTGCGGAGTGTTCTTATATGTGTGTCTTGGGGCAGGTGATGGAACATTGTCCTAGATGATATTGAATCTAGGATGTGAGTGTGGGTCAGCATCAGATAATGCCTCACTATTGTCAAAGCAATGTGAGCGTGTCAGGCTGCCAGTGAGCGGGGCCCAGGACACAAAGCGTTAACAGCGGATCTGTGCTTCCCTCCTTCTTCAGGACACCCAGACTGTACTGTCCTTGCCAGTTCTCCCTCTGTCAGGAGGGCATCTAAGTGGTATGGGAATAACTGAGAAAATTCAAATCTAAGAACGTTTTTGGCAGGAAGTAGTTAATCCCTTTTGGCTGAACATGATAAATGAAACTGGAACTTAGGGATCTAGGAGAAATAGCCACAAACCGCCCAACTTCCTTCCTTTTTTCTGTAGTGATTATTTTAACTATCTCGGTAAAGTAAAAATCATTTGGAACTTAAGTGCAAAGACTAGTAGAAATTAAATAAATCATGTGTGTTTTATTAAAGAGAGATGGTTTTTTTAAACTGTTTGAGTACGTCATTAAAACCTATCAGTATAAACTGAACAGTGCTCTAGACAATTTGAGATTTTGTTTTCCCTTTGCTGTATTAGAAGTTTGGTAGAATTTGGTTGCCCTCCTTTATATTCATGGTAATGATAAGAATGTGCCTAATTATTAGCTCTGTGATCCCGTATACATTGGTTATTAATGAAATTAAATTAATAATTTATTCACATATTTACATTTAAAATTATGTAGCTGAATTGACTCTGATCTATTTATATGTAAATATTTGGTCAGCTGTGGGGATAAAGATCCTAGGTGTTTTGTAAAGCATCTGGGACATTCACAGATGAGAGCTAAGGTGCTTGAGGAGATCAAGGAGTTATTTGTCCTCTGTTGAATATGTGAAATAACAAGAGAGATAGACGGGGTCCCCTGTGGCATTGTCCTTGATCGTCATTCTCCCTGAGGACGGCCATCTCCAGACAGCTCAGTGACAGGGGCTCATTAACAGGGTGGGGCGTCTGCTCCCCAGAGACGTCAGCCAGGGAAACATGTTTGGTTCTCAGTGCCAGCCCAGCCACAGCCGAGTGTCCCAGCTCCCTCTCCTGTGCTCATAAGTGTTCCCTGTCATACAGGCAGATCATTGCCGTCGGGACACCACAGTGAGAATTTGCAATTGCCTTCATTCCTACCTCCTAGAGGCAAAGTGCACATCTCTGTGCCACATGAAGACACGTGAAGTCATCGTGAGAAAACATCCTTTTGCTTAGGAAAAACCTATGGATAACCCAGTTTTGGTATAGTCAACCTTTGCGTTTACCGCATACAACTAAATGCCAATCCCCAGTACTGTCTTTAGACAATGACTTGGAACGGAGGTAGGGAAATAGTTTAGAACCCACAGAGAGGGTGAGCCAAGGTGAGTGAAATGGAACTTGGTCTGTGTGTTGCTTTAGGAATTGGTAAATTAATTTCTTCCTAGTAGGGGTTGTTCTTGAAACCGAAAAGCTGTATTGGTTTGCATAAATGGTCCCTTGTCTAAAGGAACAGATTGTAGTAGTTTACAAAATATAAGAACTAAATTTAGTTGTTCATTATAGACTCTACCAAATCATTCCCAGACATTTCAGTGTACTGTGGTCCATTCATTATACCTGTCTATGCACATGTGGAAAATACTTTAAATATGCATATATAGTGGTAATAAAATATGACCTTCAGTAATAGAACAAGAGAATATGCATAAGTGTAAAAATATTAGACCATATACATTCATGCTTTCTTTTTGGTCCTTATTGTCTGTAAAATTAGACAATATTTGTTCGCTGTGCATAAAAGTCCTTGTCAGTATTTATAGTTTCTAAGTGGTCATTTTCTCCCTTCAGAGTTTCTAAAATATCTAAAATATGTATGGAGTTTTAAAAATACTATCTTGAAGATCACAACAAGGGAGTTCCATTTTGTGAATATTGTGTCAATGCATCTCTATTTGGAAACTGGGTTCCATCCTTCTGTCCTTGCACAGGATGGTGAATGGACTCTTGTAGGAATGCCGTTGGGGCCCTGCACAGACGCTCTTTCCCTGGCTGCTGCTCCAATCCTTACCCTGTGTGTTAGGAATATGGGCTGCCAGGTGCACAGCCATTCCCTTCTTCAGAGATTTGCCCTGAGCTGAAAAGGGAGCCACTTTGCCAGGCGGTCTCGGGAACACGGTGGGGGCAGCTCACAGCCAGTGACAGACTCAGGAGAGAGACAGAAGGCTGCCAATGCCAAGGCAGGACTAAGTCTGATGCAATTCATGCTCCAGAACTGTGCCGTCCAATACAGAAGTATGTAGCCACAGGAAGTCATTTAAATTAAAATTAATTAAAAGTAAATAGAATACAAAATCCAGTTTCTCAACGAGGCCATTTAAATGCTCAGCCAGTGACATGTGGATAGTGGCTATCGTATCAGACAGCGAGGACAGAGTATTTCTACCAGCACACACGGACACCTGTATGGGAGAGTTGTGTCCGGCTTCTCATGGGATCGGGTTCATGCCATATTCCACTCGGAGCCACATCCTTGCTTAGCAACGTTCTCTGCTCTGTTTTGCTTCCCTCACCCCCTTTATCCTGAGAGATTCCCTGAGCAAACCACATGCAGTGGAAATCCTCCTTGATCCTCTTCTCCCATGGAACCTGCTGGAAAGCACTGTCCATATTCATTAGCCCTGTCATTTCTGGTGTTGTGCTAGCTGCCTTCCCCCTCACCAGCTCATCCTGCATTGCCCTCGGGGGCCTGTTCTGGTCTATGTGGGGTCAGCTCAGACCTAGGGGACAGAAGCCGGATTAAAGCAATAGTGATCCATTCCTACCACTGCCAACACTACTTCAGGATTCATTCAGGAGCTGGGTAGGGCAGAATTTGTATGTCAAATATATCTGTTAATATTATATATTTGAAATATCTTCAATACAGACATAATCTTGAGATCTTTGGTCTTTAAAATGTACGGTTTGCATACCGAGTATGTTGTTTTATGGAAACTTGTATTATTCCACTAAAATTAGGAGACTTATATGTCAGCATTGAACACCTATGGTAATGACTCTATCAGCTCCCTGGTGCCGATACTAAATATTTAACCTCTTCCATTTGATATCTGTTCTCTTAATTTTTATTGTAGAATTGTATATTTTTGAGGTATCATTTCCCACTTTATTGTTTTTTAGAACGTCATTATTACATAAAATGCCATTTTTTTGTTTTGTAGAATCTATTTATTTTTATATCACCTAATAACTTTTTACTCTCTCAACAGATAACCTGTGCTTTTTTCAAGTATTTGTTGTTTTGTATGCAAAATAATAATTTATGTGTGGATTTGTAACTGGATTTTCCTGTACCATATCATATCATAATAGTTGTTAGAGACACCATTCTGTGTTCCTTACCTAGGATAGATGCATTTACTATTTCTAGCCAGGATTATTTACATAGTTCGTCTAAGAGGAATCAATGTCTCTTACTGTGTTCAGTCATTTGATAGTCATTGATAGTCATTGATATCTACCTAGGTATAGATGATGGTTTTTAGTCTACTTACACAAGTCTTTAAATGTGGTAAGAAGCAGATGAAATGAAATTTCTCATTTAACCTCAGGCTAAACATATCCTTCCTCTGGGAAGATTGTGTTGTGTGGTGGTGCACACGGATCGGAGAGGGATGGGTGCTGAGTAGGGAGGTAGAAGGGAAGAAAGTGACGCAGATCGGCAGAACGTACTGTTGAGAACAAGAGAATGCATTATGCAGCCCGATCTTTCTCATACCCAGTGTTACTCAAGTATAGTAATTTTCCTGGATGTAATGTGGAAAAAAAAAAAAAAAGATGGTGGGCTACGACAGGAGTATTCCTGTTCCCTCCCACTGTGCTCTCCAGGAAGGCACTGGAAGCAATTGTAACACTCAGAGACAGTCACATCCTTTTATTCTCTTTTAGTGGACATCTCCTTTGCCTGATATTTTATTTTTCAACTTAAAGTCATATTCATTTTTATGCCTGTCAGATAGAAGCCATTCAGCATTCTTTATATATATGTACACACACATGCACATACATATATAATATGGAAAAGAAGGAAATCATCTTACAAGCTCAGCTCACCAGAGTTTTATCTTCTCTTACCTCCCTTCTTAATCCTTATTGATAGGATAGTATTAAAATATATCATTATTTATTCTAATGGTACAATATGATATTGGTGTTTTCCTTGGATGAGTTAACATTTCACTTTTGTCCTCCTTACTTTGATGAGTAATTCCTTTATTAGACACCTTTAAAACACCGGCAATTTATTTTAGATAATTTATCTGTATTTGTGCATGTGTGCATGAAATGGAACCGTGGTTTGTTTTTACCTGCTCTTCTGAGCAGGTATGAATCTGGGCATATTCTCTGTTGTTGCACATTTACACTCTCCGATATCTTTACAATTAATTCCATTAAGAAAGTTTTTGTGGATAGATTTTTTTTGTGTGTGGATACCACTGAATGCATCTGTACAGGAAATCCAACAAAGTATAAAACAGTGTGAAATCCTGTATCCCCTATTCTGATTCCATAAGTATTTATTTTATGCCAGTTTTGTACTAATTTCTTTCACACACCAATGGGTTTACCCTGAAACCTGATTCAGATTTTTAGTCTTAGAAGAACAAAAAATGAACTATATGCCTAAGCTTTGAACATGATAGAACTGAAATACTGATTTTTTGATGCCCCTTTGGTTGGTTTCTAACTGCACTTCTTCAGTACTGAGCAGCTAGAAGAATCGGGTCACCAGATTCTCCTGAGAGCTGGCAACGTGTTTGGTTCAGCATCATTAACTCTGCAAGATAGCTTCCAGAAGGTAATAATTGACCTAATGTCGACGAGTAGCTGAACTTTTATATAATACAAAAATGTCCTTTTCTACGACTTTCTGTGTAGTACTTAAAGGTTTCCATTGTAGTGCTTTTACTTGTCATTGCTTTGAGAATATATTTGTCCTTATCTCTATGTATTTATCTTTAACTATTTTATCATAGGGAGTGATGCAAAGCATTACACTTTGTACATAGATTACGCAGTTGGGTAACATTTTAAAATGTTTATTCTTTTTTTTTTAATTTTAATTTTTTTCCCCCAAAGACTTTTATTTTATTTTTTCAGTGTTACAAGATTCATTGTTTATGTACCACACCCAGTGCTCCATGCAATACGTGCCCTCCTCAATACCCACCACCAGGCTCACCCAACCCCCCACTCCCCTCCCCTCCAAAA
>CM052886.1:127846150-127870090 GCA_028534135.1 Potos flavus | reverse complement strand
GTTTCTCTCTTCTACACCATCATCACCCCCATGGTCAACCCCGTCATATATACACTGCGGAACAAGGATGTGACGGGAGCGATGAATAAGGTCCTCTTCAGGGGCCATGACTCCAGATGACTGGGCGGGGATGACCCTTTGATGGAAGACTTTGACTGCCAGAGCTTTTAAGATGATTGTCTCCTTCCCCTGTCATCCAAAATTTCTTCTGACAACTGTCCTGTGGGAATTTCCTTACCTGATGGTTTTATGAAGGCAAGTGCTCAAAATCTAAGTCCATGGATTCATGCAGCCTCCAGAGATATGACCTAGTGTCCTATAGCATCTGTATCATATTGTAATTTTAAAAAGCTCCACAGATTTTTTCATATTTCCCCCTCATTTGGGAACACTATTCCATTTCTTTGTGCAAGAAGACACATACTTCCCATAAAGTCACAGGGAAAATAAGAATAAAAATGACTAAAACACGGTAAGAAATATTAATATTTTAGCATTTTTTCTACCAAAATGTTGGGGGCATATCACTTATTTCTGTATTGTGATCATGGCTCTATTACGAGGTTCGCAGGTTGACTCTATCACAGCTTTTTCATAGAAGTAGGTCGGCAACTCTGGGAAAAACAAACTTTTAGCTCAGAGAAAAACCTATTAACGTCAATCCTGATAAATCCATTCAGATGTCGGGCCCTAGCATGACAACATCAGTTTGGCGGTGATTTCAGGTAACCTTCCCGTCGCAGACACTGAGGGCGTGATGCATACCTGCCAGTGACAGTGGGAGCATTGGCTGGTGATAGGCGACTTTGGGCACAGCCAGAGAAGTACCAATGTGAGGTCTGCGAGTTGTTTTTTTTTGTTTGTTTGTTTGTCAGCCACCCTTAGTTAAAAATGACCCTTGAGGGGGCGCCTGGGTGGCTCAGTGGGTTAAGCCTCTGCCTTTGGCTCAGGTCATGATCCCAGGGTCCTGGGATCGAGCCCCACATCGGGCTCTCTGCTCAGCAGGGAGCCTGCTTCCCCCTCTCTGCCTGCCTCTCTGCCTACTTGTGATCTCTCTCTCTGTCAAATAAATAAATAAAATCTTAAAAAAAAAAATGACCCTTGAGGATGGTATCCTATCTGAACAGTACATGACACAAGTCCTGTTTTATATTCGATCTATTTTACCTACAAGAATGCAGCAAACCTTTCAAAGGGTAAAATACATTTAGACCCTCTCTTCAGACTATTTTATAAATTCTTTCATGCAGGCATCAACCAATCAACGCTTTTATATCTCACATCCACCAAAAGCCCCATATACTTCAATGCAGTAACATACTATAAAAATATAGGAAATGCCCTCTATTTCACAAGAAATGCCGTGTTCTGTGGAGCTTACTTAGATTCACCAGGAGGAAATGTAGACAATAAATGCAATGTATAGGAATTATTAAACATCTTCTTATGTCTAAATTTTACAATTTAGATTTTACAATTCATTCTGAACTGTCATACGTTTCTGAATTAGGAGTAATAAATATAAACATCCCAGAACAATTGAATCTGACATTGTAGCCCTTCGATCTTAACTCAAACTCAATTAACTCAAGCACATAAATGTGTTTTGGGGTATGGATCTGGGTTTTTGTATATATGTATTGTCACAAATAGTGTATTTTCCCATGGAGGTTGGAGCTTTGACAATGCCATCTTCACAGAAATGTTTCTGATTTTGGTAGGTTTTCCCAACACGTAGCCCAGTGCAGGTAGATGTGTTTGTGTCTTAGGCTGGACACGTATGCATAACAACACGACTGTTCCCTCTCCTGACAGCTAACCGGCATCCCCAGGGCCTTGAACCCCTGAGCAGGTCATGCTCATGCCAAG
This sequence comes from Potos flavus, assembly GCA_028534135.1. Classification (NCBI taxonomy): domain Eukaryota; kingdom Metazoa; phylum Chordata; class Mammalia; order Carnivora; family Procyonidae; genus Potos; species Potos flavus. The sequence continues at coordinate 127,868,221 of CM052886.1, read as the reverse complement.
TGATCTTGCTGCAGAGACAGCGTTTGGAGGCTGGAAATGACACCAGGGGAGATTATGCACACGGTCAGGTCCTCTCTGTAGCGCTAACAGCATCACAATATTCCCACTTGAAATCAACACCTGGGATGAATCTTGACACCATAGTGATGCTGCACGTATGCCAGTAGGAAAACAGTTCTGTATACTGTTTATCCCCAATGGTGACAAGTTTTCCGCTCTCCGTTAGGGTTCAATCACATCCTGACAGTTATAGCCAAATGGTCTCTTTAAAGTCCCTCCAATGAACTGTCTTTGGTGCAAAACCCTCAGGGTCTCAGGAAACCACACAGCCTATTGTTCTGGGTGACCATCTATTTCTCTGCTCTTAGGGACACACAGAACCCTGGGGTGAAACATTTTCATTTCCTTTAAGCGAATGTTTGAATGGCATTTGGATGTTTATTTTACATGGGAATAAATTATAGAGAACAAAGTTCCCTGGGATCCATGCTAAAATAAAAAAGAAATTATTTGAAAGTCCAAACACAAGTTCAGAATTGTTCTGTAACATTTTTCTAATGTCAGGAATCTGCTCCCCACACTCTCCATGCTTTGTCTACAACAGACTCCAGGGTTGTGCAAATTGTCACCAGTATTATTTGGACCGTTTCCTTTTGCATTTCACCAATAACTGTGGCATGGCTGTGGGATTATACCCAAGACTTGGCTAAATTATTGTATTCCATCTGTGTTTAGCCCCTGGAGGTCAGGACGATCATGATGCTCTAGTGCAATTCATGGATTCTTCCAGCTCTTTTCCTTTCTGAGGAGCACAAGGTGCACATCATCAGCTCAGGTAGTCATTGTAGAGACCCCAAATGTCCAACTTGCATGAAACACAATTCATTTTTTTGTTTCAATTGTTTTTGTGGGTTTGAAATTACTTTATATATTTTATTTTAGTTTTTTATTGTTTTTTTCCATTATAGTTAACATACAGTATATTATTAATTTTAGGTATACAGTGTAATATTTCAACAATTCAATACAGCACCCAGTGCTCATCACAAGTGCCCTCCTTAATCCCCATCACTTATTTCACCCTTCCCCGCACTCACGTCCCCTCTGGTGACCATCCGTGTGTTGTTCTCTATAGTTGTTCTGTTTCTTGGTTTGTCTCTTTTTTTCCTTTGCTCATTTGTTTTGCTTCTTAAATCCACGTACAGATGGAATCATATGGTATTTGTCTTCCTCTGACTGACTGACTTCACTCAGCATAATACTCTCTAGTTCCATCCATGATATTCTGAATGGCAAGATTTCATTCTTTTTTATGACTAATATTCCATTTTATGTATATATATGTATATATCACATCTTCTTTATCTAGTTCTCTATTGATGCACTTGTGGGTTGCTTCCATAGTTTGGTTATTGTAAATAATGCCCCTATAAAGATAGAGGTACATGTATCCCTTCAAATGATCTTTTTTGGGTAAATACCCAATAGTGCCATTACTTGATGGTAGGTTTGTTCTATATTTAAATTTTTGAGGAATCTCCATACTATTTTCCATAGTGCCTGCACCAGTTTACATTCCAACTAAGAGTGTAGGAGGGTTCCTTTTTCTCCACAACCTCACTCACGCTTTCTTCTTGTGTTTTTGATTTTAGCCATTCTGACAAGTGTGAGGTGATATCTCATTGTGGTCTTGATTTGCATTTCTCTGAAGAGCAGTGATTTGCACATCTTTTCTGTATCTATTGAGATCTGTATGTCGTCTTTGGAGAAATGTCTGTTCATGTCTTCTGTCCATTTTTAGAATTGGACTTTTGGGGTTTTTTGGGTATTGTATGTATAAGATCTTTACATATTTTGAATATTAACCCTTTATTAGATATGTCACTTATAAATATCTTCTCCCATTCTGTAGGTTTTCTTTTTGTTTTGAATCACAGTTCTTTTTTTTCCCTAAAAACTGTTTTAAAGTTACTTTATTATCTTTTAATTTTTAAATAATTTAAAATTTTAATTGCAGTGTAGTTAACATACAGTGTTATACTAGTTGCAGATGTACAACATACTGACTCAACACTTCCGACATCACAAATTTATTCTTTGTTTGCCTTCACCTATGTAACCCATCCCTCCAGCATCCCTCCTGTAGTGCAAGTCAGCACAGAGAGGCATGGGGGATTCTCAGATTGTGTGTCCCTACCTTTGCAGCCCAGTTCTGGCTATAGGATTGTCATTTGTTAGCATATCTGCTGTGTGTCTAGTATAGGTTCTAAACAGACCCTCTGCATCATGCTGAAATTACTGCTAGATCAGTAATCAGAGTACAGCTGCTCCTGTAAGACCCTCCTGTATCCTGTAGTCTGTGCATTTCACAGTTACTCTTTGCCAGAGTTCTGCTCTGACCAGACTCACTGAGGAGGGAGGAACAGGTTATAGGTCCCTGTGAGCCCTTTCCTTTGCAGGTGACTTCTTTTCAGATGCTTGTTTTGTAATATAGGTGAGAGCTTCTTTCATCGATGTGGTATTGTCGCTTATTTCAGACCTGGTCATGCAGACTCTGGGACCACTGTGTATGGAAATGTGGTTTGCTGGGAAGGTGGGCTCTGTGCAAATGCAGAAATGAGAGGATGAATGACTGCTGCTCGGAGGGGCCAGGGGATGCAGTCCCTGAGGTGGCCTTAGAGACAGGACACTTGCTTTGGGGAGGAAGACATTTCCCTCCCACCCCACCAGTGTTCTTCCAGCTGTTTTGAAATTAAATGGAGATGATAGAGAGGAAAAGGAGAAAAAACCCAAAGTTTTAGTACCTAAATATGGAGGCCCAATAATGACATTGAGACTCAAAAAAGTGTTATGGCAGGCAGTGTTTAAACTTTTATACGGAGACAGGAAATGTGTGAGGAATTGATAGGATAAAGAAAACAGGTGTTTGGGAGCTTTAGTTAGGAAGGAAGTTAGGAAGGGATTCTTTTTTTTTTTTTTTTAAAGATTTTATTTATTTATTTGACAGAGAGAGAGAGAGATCACAAGTAGGCAGTGAGGCAGGCAGAGAGAGAGGGGGAAGCAGCCTCCCTGCCGAGCAGAGAGCCCGATGTGGGGCTCGATTCCAGGACCCTGAGATCATGAACTGAGCCGAAGGCAGAGGCTTTAACCCCCTGAGCCACCCAGGCACCCCAGGAATTCTAAGTGGAATTTTTTTTTTTATTATGTCCAGTTAGCCACTGTACAGTACATCATTGGTTTTTGATGTAGTGTTCAATGATTTATTAGCTGTATATAACACCCATTGCTCATCATAACATGTGCCCTCCTTAATACCCATCACCCAGATACCCCATCCCACACTCTCCTCCCATTGAAACCCTCAGATTAATTCCTGGAGTCCAGAGTCTCTCATGGTTCATCTCCCTCTCTGATTTCTCCCCCTTCAGTTTTCCCTCCCTTCCCCTATGATCCTCCAAGCTATTCCTTATGTGCCACATATAGGTGAAACCATATGATAATTGTCTTTCTCTGCTTGACTTATTTCAGTTAGCATAACCCCCTCCAGTTTCATCCATGTTGCTGCAAATGGGGGAGTATTCATCATTTCTGATAGCTGAGTAATATTCCATTGTATATATGGACCACATCTTCTTGATTCATTCATCTGTTGAAGGGCATCTCGGCTCCTTCCACAGTTTGGCGATTGTGGACATTGCTGCTCTGAACATCGGGGTGCATGTGCCTCTTCTTTTCGCTACATCTGTTTCTTTAGGGTAAATACCTAGTAGTGCAATTTTTGGGTCTTAGGGTAGCTCTATTTTTAACGTCTTGAGGGAACTCCATACTGTTTTCCAAAGTGGCTATACCAGCTTGCATCCCACCAACAGTGGGAGAGTTCCCCTTTCTCCACATCCTCACCAACATTTGTTCTTTCTTGTCTTGTTAATTTTTGTCATTCAAACTGTGTAAGGTGGTATCTCATTGTGGTTTTGGTTTGTATTTCTCTGATGATGATGATGTTGAACATTTTTCCTTTCATGTCTGTTAGCCATTTGAATGTCTTCTTTGGAGAAGTGTCTGTTGATGTCTTCTGCCCATTTTTTGACTGGATTATGTGTTTTTTGGGGGTTGAGTTTGAGAAGTTCTTTAGAGATCTTGGATATCGGCCTTTTATCTGTAATGTCATTTGCAAATATCTTCTCCCTTTCTGGGGAATGCCTCTTAGTTTTGTTAACTGTTTCCTTTGCTGTCCAGAAGCTTTTTATCTTGACGAAATCCCAATAATTCATTTTTGGTTTTGTTTCCCTTGCCTTTGGAGATGTGTCTTGCAAGAAGTTGCTGTGGCCCATGGCAAAGAGGTTACTGCCTATGTTCTCCTCTAGGATTTTGATGGATTCCTCCTGTCTCAGTTGAGGTCTTTCATCCACTTTGAGTTTATCTTTGTATATGGTATAAGAGAATGGTCTAGTTTCATTCTTCTGCATGTGGCTGTCTAATTTTCCCAGCACCATTTATTGAAGAGATTGTTTATTTTCCATTGAATATTTTTTCCTAATTTGTCGAAAATTAGTTGACCATAGAGTTGAGGGTCCTTTTCTGGGCTCTGTATGCTGTTCCATTGATCCACATATCTGTTTTTTTGCTGTCTTGATGATCACAGCTTTGTAATAGAGCTTGAAGTCAGGCGCTTTGGTTTTCTCTTTCAACATTCCCCTGGTGATTCAATTTGGGGTCTTTTCTGGTTCTATACAAATTTTAGGATTGTTTGTTCCAGCTTCTTGAAAAATGCCAGTGGTATTTTGATAGGGATTGTGTTGAAAGTGTAGATTGCTCTGGGAAGTATAGACATTTTCACAATGTTTATTCTTCCAATCCATGAGCATGGAATGTTTTTCCATCTCTTTGTGTCTTCTTTCATTTCTTTCATAAGTGTTCTATAGTTTCTAGAGTATAGATCCTTTACCTCTTTGGTTAAATAAAGATACCGCCAGGTAGCTCATGGTTTTTTGGTGCTATTGTAAATGGAATCGATTCCCTAGTTTCTTTTTCTTCTGTCTCATTGTTATTGTAACTGACAATCAGTTGACAAATGCAACTGATTTCTGTGCTTTGATTTTGTATCCTCCACATTACTGAATTGCTGTATGAATTCTAGTAATTTTGGGGGTGGAGACTGTTGCGTTTTGCACATAAAGTATCATGTCATCTGGGAAGAGAGAGAGTTTGGCTTCTTTGCCAATCTGAATGCATTTTATTTGTTTTTGTTGTCTGATTGCTGAGGTTAGGACTTCTAGTACAATCCAAAAGTGGTGAAAGTGGGCATCCCTGTTGTGTTCCTGACCTTAAGGGAAAAGCTCTCAGTTTTTTCCCATTGAGAATGAATGAGTGCAAAGCTGTGGGCTTTTCATAGATGGCTTTTATGAAATTGAGGTGTGTTCCACCTATCCCTATATTTTGAAGAGTTTGAATCAGGAAAGGATGCTGTATTTTGTCAAATGCTTTTTCTGCATCAGTTGAGAGGATTATATGGTTCTTGTCTCTTCTTCGATAATGTGCTCTATCATGTTAATTGATTTGCCAATGTTAAACCGCCCTTGCCTCCCAGGAATAAATCCCACCTGGTTGTGATGGATAATCCTTTTAATGTACTGTTGGATCCTATTAGCTTGGATCTTATTGAGTATTTTGGCATCCATGTTCATCAGGAATATTGGTGTGTAATTCTCCTTTTTGATGGGGTCTTTGTCTGGTTTTGGGATCAGGGTAATGCTGGCCTCATAGAATGAGTTTGGGAGTTTTCCTTCCATTTCTATTTTTTGAAATAGCTTTAGTAGAATAGGTATTATTTTGCTTTAAATGTTTGGTAGAATTCCCCTGGACTCTTGTTTTTGGGGAAGTTTTTGATTACTGTTTCAATTTCCTTGCTGGTTATTGGTCTGTTGAGATTGTCCATTGCTTCCTGTTTCAGTCTTGGTAGTTCATAAGTCTGGGGGTGCTTCCATTTCTTCCAGATTGCCTAGTTTTTTGGCATAGAGATGCTGGTAATAAGGTCTAATAATTGTCTTTATTCCCTTGGTATTGGTTGTGATATCTCCCCTTTCATTCATGGTTTTATTAATTTGGGTCCTTTCTCTTTTCTTCTGGATAAGTCTGGCCAGAGGTTTATTGATCTTATTAATTCTTTCACAGAATCAGCTTCTAGTTTTATTGAGCTGTTCTACTGTTTTTCTGGTTTCTATTTCATTTATTTCTGCTCTATTCTTTACTTTTTCTCTTCTCCTGTTTGGTTTAGGCTTTATTTGCTGTTCTTTCTCTAGGTCCTTTAGGTGTAAGGTGGACTTGTACATATGGATTTTTCTACCTTTTTGAGAGAGGCTTGGATGGCTATGTATTTCCCCCTTAGGACTAGCTTTGCCGTACCCCATAGGTTTTGGACAGGTATGTTTTGATTCTCATTGGTTTGCATGAATTGTTTAAGTTCTTCTCTAATTTCTTGTTGACCCATAATTCTTCCCCAAGATGTTCTTTAACTTCCAAGTGTTTGGGTTCCTTCCAAATTTTTTCTTGTGATTGAGTTCCAGTTTCAAAGCATTGTGGTCTAATAACACGCAGGGAATAATCTCTATCTTTTGGTATTGGTTGAGACCTGATTTGTAACCTAGATATGACCTATTCTAGAGAAAGTTGCATGTGTGCTTAGGAAGAATGAGTATTCTGTTGTTTTAGGATGCAATGTTCTGTATATATCTAAGAACGCCATCTGCTCCAATGTGTCCTTCACAGGTCTTATTTCTTTGTTCATCTTCTTTTTTTTTTTTTTTTAAGATTTTATTTATTTGACAGAGAGAGACACAGCGAGAGAGGGAACACAAGCAGGGGGAGTGGGAGAGGGGGAAGCAGGCTTCCTGCTGAGCAGGGAGCCCGATGCGGGGCTTGAGCCCAGGACCCTGGTCATGACCTCAGCCGAAGGCAGACGCTTAATGACTGAGTCACCCAGGTGCCCCATCTTTGTTCATCTTCTTCTTAGATGATCTGTCCACTGCTGAGAGTGGAGTGTTGACATCTCCTACTATTAATGTATTATTATCAATATGTTTCTTTATTTTGGTTATTAATTGGTTTATATAATTGGCTGCTCCCACGTTGGGGGCCTAGATATTTACATTTGTTAGATCTTCTTGGACAGAAGTATAATATAGTGTCCTTCGATGTCTCTTATTACTGTGTGGCTTAAAATCTAATTTGTCTGATATGAGGATTGCTACCCTAGCTTTCTTCTGAGACCCATTAGCATGGTAAATGGTTCTCCATCTCCTCACTTTCAATCTGGAGGGCCTTTAGGTTCAAAATGAGTCTCTTGTAGACAGCATATGGTTGGTTCCTATTTTTTTTTATCCATCTCCTTCCTTGTTTCATTTGGTAGGAGCATTCAACCCATTTACATTTAGAGTGACTATTGAAAGATAGGAATTTAGTGCCAATGTATTGCCTGTAAAATCCCTTTCTATAGATTTTCTGTTTCTTTCTGATCTATGTGACTCTTGGGGTCTCTCTTCATTTACAGAATCCCCCTTAATATTTGAGGGCTGGCTTGGTGGTCACATATTCTTTCAGTTTCTTCTTGTCCTGAAAGCTCTTTATCTCTCGATCCATTCTGAATGACACCCTTGCTGGATAAAGTATTCTTAGCTGCATATTCTTTTTTTTTTTTTTTTTGTACCCCAAATATGTCTTGCCAGCCCTTTCTGGCTTGCCAGGTGTCTGTGGACAGGTCTGATGTTATTTTGATGTTACTTTCTCCATAGGTAAGGAACCTCCTCTCCCTAGCTATTCTCAGGATTGTTTCCTTGGTTGTACAAGGAAGCTTAACTATTATATGTTCAGGTGTTGATCTATATTTATTGATTTTGGGAGGAGTTCTCTCAGCCTCTTGGACTCAAATGCTTGTTTCCTTCCCCAGATTAGGGAAGTTCTTAGCTATAATTTGCTCAAATATACCTTCTCTCTCTCTCTCCCTCTCTTTCTCCACCCCCTCAGGGATCCCAGTAATTCTGACATTGGAACATTTCATGGCATCATTAATATCTGCAATCCTTTTCTCATGTGTTTCTAGAAGCCTATCTCTGTTTTCCTCCACTTTTTTCTTTTCTATCAGTTTGTCTTCTAGATCACTAATTTGTTTTTTTGCCTCATTACTCTGGCTGTTAGAGTATCCAGTTTAGACTGCAGCTCATTCATAGCATTTTTAAGTTTGGCCTGATTAGATCTCATTTCTAACCTTAGAGATTCTATATTGTCACTAATGCTTCTTTCAAGCCTAGCTATTGACATCATGATTGCTCTCCTGAATTCTATCTCTGACATTTTGCTTATATCCATTAGTTCTGTGGCAGAGGACATTGTCTCTGTTTCTTTTCTTTGTTGAGAGTTCCTCCTCCTAGTCATTCTCTCAAGGGACGGTTGAGTGAATGATCAGAGTCCAAAATATTAACCAGGACCCAAGCAAGATGCACCCTAGGAAAATCTGGAGTGGTTGGAAACTACCAACAAAAAACAAAGCCAAAAGGAAACACATAATACAATTTAAAAAAATTTAAAAGGAGAGGTGAGGGGAAGGTGGGCTATAATCTCTCAGGGTGGGCAATGCAGGGTGTTTCAGTTGTTCTTGGGTATATTTTGGTCTGTTTTTTAGAGGACACTACTTCTCAAAATTACAAGGAAAGTAAAACTTGAATATATATAAAGGTAAAATTGGCTAGGGGGAAAAAGGACTACAATAAAGCATATATCTATAAAGAAATATAGGTGTGGAAAAGTATAAGTTAAAAAGCTACTATGAAATATAAGTTTTATAATAAACATCTAGTTGAAATGAGGAAAAAGGTAAAGAGAAAAAGCATAAAAGAAAAACAAAAAGAAAAAGAGAGTTGTATCTGAAAAAAGAAAAGCATGAGAGAAAGAATAAAAAGAAAAAGAGAGTTGTATCTAAAATAAGTAAGTAAATAAGTAAGCCAGGAAGCAATGCCTGGAGCTCGACTGGAGCTCAATATACTATTTTTCTCTGGCATTAGGATTTTACAGACTTATGGGGTCCATAGGGTTGTCATCCTCTTGTTCTTCCAGCCTGTCTTCTGGGATAGTGGCCTGCTCTGCTGTTTCTCAGGCAACCCTGCTTGGGGGGAATTGCCCTGGCTCCTGGGGGGTGGGGGGGGTGAATGGGCTCAGTGGAAACAGGTCTTGTGTGTGCCTTTTGTTCTCTGGCAGCTTTCCGTGGCTCTTCCAAGGGTCAGAGCAAAAATGACTGCACCCAAACCTCTGGTAGATAGCAGAGAAATCGCAGTCTGCTCTCTTCACTAAACCCTCCAGTACAGTTTCCATTTCTATATGTGCCACAGAAAACCACAGCCTACCCCCATGCATGCCCACAGTGACTCTCTCAGATCGAACCAGGGGCCCAGGAGTGTCCCTGCCTTTTATGCTTCTAAATCCGTGAGCAGCCATGAGCTCCTGCATGCACACCCGCAGCTCCTGGATCCTGTCTGGGCACTGCTCTAAAGCCCTTTCTTGGCTACTACCACTCTGTGAGTTTTTGTCCAGTCCCATTGCAGGCTCCTGAATTTTTCAGGCTGCCCAAGAGAAGAGCGATTCTCAACTGATCCAACTTGCAGTTTATGGCCGTCCAAGCTGAGACGCTTCATGGCATCGCTGACCAGAACCTGCATCCTGGCTCCACTGTTCGGGCATTCTGCTAGTCCAGGAAGCATCTCTGGTTCCGAGGCTTCTCAGTGACCCCTTTAACTCTGCAGCTCCTCATAACCTGAGACCATAATGCTCTTCCAGAATTCTGCCTTTTCATCTCCAGAGGCCCTTTCAGAGAGGGATGTCGTTCCCTAGAGCAGATTTCCAAGGGTTCTGCTTTTGCGCTTTGGTGTTATATACTTTCCAGGAGTCAGCTTATGGAGGCTCCCTCCCTTTCCGCTTATCTTCTGATATCTCCCTGCAGATTCACAACTCTGCATGTCCTACCTTGCAAAAAGCAGTCACTTCTCTAGAGATCCAAATATATTCTTACATCTTGGGATGGTTACATGGGTGTTCAGAGTGGCTTGGTAGATATCCAGCTAAATCCACCATGTTTGATTTGAGGGAATTTAAAGTAACCTTTAAAGTTTAAAGTTTAAAGTTACACTGTCAGGATGTGGTTGAAAACTGATGGAGAACGGGAAACTTGTCACCATCGGGGATAAACAGTATACAGAACTGTTTTCCTACTGGCATACGTGAGGCATCACTATGGTGTCGAGATACATCCCAGGTGTTGATTTCAAGTGTGAATATTGTGATGCTGTTAGCAATACAGAGAGAATCTGACTGTGTGCATAATCTCCCCTGCCTATCTAACAGGCATAAAAATGAATTTGATTTTAAGATGAAAAATAAAATGTCAGGCAAAGAAGATGCCCACCAAAAGAGAAAAAGGAATGTGATTGTCTCTCTATGTTAGGATTGTTTCCAGTGTCTTCCTGGACAGCACACTAGGAGGGAGCTAGAATATGAACATCATTGTCTATCTTCTTACCTTTATTTTTTTCACCTTGCATTCAGGAAAATTATTATCCTTTAGTAACTCTGGATATGGGAAAGCTCAGGCTGTATAATTCATTCTCCCATCAATTCTCAAGAGTATTTTCTGCTGATCTGGGTCACTTTGTCCTCTTCCTCCTCTCCTCCTCGGCATCCATCCATCTTAAAGCTGTGTGCACCACCACAGAAAGAAATCTTTTCAGAGAAAGTTATGTTTAGACTAAGGTTAAGGAGGGAATTTTATTTCCTTCTTACAAAACATAAAGAATTGTATAATTAGGCTAAGCACCAATATCTATGTAGGTAGGTATCAAATGACCAAATGCAGTAAGAGACATTGATTCCTCTTAGACAAACAATGTAAATAATGCTGGCTAAAATTATGGAGCATGTCCATCCTAGGTACGGGACCAAAGAATGGTGTCCCTAGTACCTATCATGATATATATGATACAGGAAAATGCAGTTATAAAAATCACACATAAATTATTCCTTTACATACCAAAAAAATAAATACTTGAAAAAAGCACAGGTTATATAAATAGAGAAAAATTTTTATTAGGTAAAATAAAAATAAATAGATTCCACAAAACAAAAAAGATGACATATCATATGGTTTCACTTACATGTGGAGCATAAAGAAAAACATGGAGGACATTGGGAGAAGGAAAGGAAGGGTGAATTGGGGGAAATTGGAGGGGCGATGAACCATGAGAGACTGTGAACTCTGAGAAACAAACTCAGGATTTTGGAGGGGAGGGCGGTGGGGGTTGGGTGAGCCTGGTGGTGGGTATTGAGGAGGGCACGTATTGCATGGAGTGCTGGGTGTGGTGCATGAACAATGAATCTTGGAACACTGAAAAACTAAAGTAAAGAAAAAAAAAGATGACATTCTATGAAATAATTACTACCCCCCCCAAAAATGGTGGGAAATGCATCTCACAAGAATACAATTTTACCATAATAATTAAGAAAACAGGCATCAAATGAAAGAGGTTAAATTCTTAGTATCAGCACATGTAAGCTGATAGAGCCAATACCATTAGTGTTCAATGCTGACATGTACGTCTAAAAGTTTAAGTGGAAGAATACATCTTTCCACAGAACTAGATGCTCAGTATGCAGTGCACATTTTAAAGGCCAAAGATCTCAAGATAATGTCTATATTGAAGATATTTCAAATCTATAAGTCACCAATATAATTGACATAGAACTCTGCCATATCCAGTTCCTGAATAAACCTGAAATAGTGTTGACAGTGGTAGGAATGGGTCACTATTGCTTTAATAAAGCTTATGTCCCCTAAGTCTGAGCTGACCCCACATAGACCAGAACAGGCCCCGAGGGTAATGCAGGATGAGTTAGTGAGGTGGAAGGCAGCTATCACAACACCGGAAATGACAGGGCTAATGAATATGGACAGTGTTTTTGTCCAGGTTCCACGGGAGAAGAGCATCAAGTGGGAATTGCACTGCATGTGATTTGTTCAGGGAATGCTCTCAGGATAAAGGGAGTGAGGGAAGCAAAACAGAGCAGTGAATGTTGCTAAGGAAGGATGTGGTCTCAAGTGGAATATGGCATGAGCCTGATCCCATAAGAAGCTAGAGCAGAACTCTCCCATACAGGTATCTGTGATGGCAGAAATATTCTGTCCTCACTATCTAATACAATAGCTACTATCTGCATGTAGCTACCTGAGCATTTAAAATGTCCTAGCTGAGAAACAGAATTTTGTATTTTATTTAATTTTAATTATAATTAATTAATTTTTCAGCAACAAAAATTCTTGTTTATTAACAACAATAAAAAATCGATGTTGGCTAACAAAAATCTCTTCAAATTAAAAAAAAAGGAATATATCAAATACATTATAGCCCACTTTTTTTTCCTAGTCTGTTTGTTTGTTTGTTTATTTATTATGTTCCATTAGCCAACATATAATACATCATTAGTTTTTCTTCTTTTTTATTATTTTTTTTTCAGTGTTCCAAGATTCATTGTTCATGCACCATACCCAGTGGTCCCTGCAATATGTGCCCTCCTTAATACCCACCACCAGGCTAACCCATCCTCCCACCCCCCTCCCTTCCAAAACCCTCAGTTTGTTTCTCAGAGTCCATAGTCTCTCATGCTTCATCTCCTCCTCAGATTTCCTCAATTCACTTTTCCTTTCCTCCCAATGTCCTCCATGTTATTCCTTATGCTACACACGTAAGTGAAATCATATGATAATTGCCTTTCTCTGCTTGACTTATTTCACTCAGCATAATCTCTTCCAGTCATCCATGTTGATACAAAAGTTGGGTATTCATCCTTTCTGATGGAGACACAATATTCCATTGTATATATGGACCTCGTCTCCTTTATCCATTCATCTGTTGAGGGGCATCTTGGCTCTTTCCACAGTTTGGCAATTGTGGCCATTGCTGCTATGAACATTGGAGTACAAATGGCCCTTCTTCTCTACATCTATATCTTTGGGGAAATACCCAGTAGTGCAATTGCAGGGTCATAGGGTAGCTCTGTTTTTAATTTCATAAGGAATCTCCACATTGTTTTCCAACGTGGCTGCACCAACTTGCATTCCCACCAACAGTGGAAGAGGGTTCCCCTTTCTCCACATCCTCTCTAACATTTGTTGTTTACTGTATTGTTGATTTTGGCCATTCTAACTGGTGTAAGGTGGTATCTCAATGAGGTTTTGATTTGAATCTCCCTGAGGGCTAATGATGATGAACATTTTTTCATATGTCTCTTAGCCATTTGTACATATTTTTTGGAGAAGTGTCTGTTCATGTCTTCTGCCCATTTTTTGACGTGATTATCTGTTTTTTGGGTGTTGAGTTTGAGGAGTGCTTTATAGATCTTGGATATCAGCCCTTTGTATGTAGTGTCATTTGTGAATATCTTCTCCCATTCCGTGGGTTGCGTCTTTGTTTTGTTGACTGTTTCCTTTGCTGTGCAGAAGCTTTTTATTTGATGAAGTCCCAAAAGTTCATTTTCGCTTTTGTTTTCTTTGCCTTTGGAGGCACATCTTGAAAGAAGTTGCTGTATCCGATGTCAAAGAGGTTATTGCCTATGTTCTCCTCTAGGATTTTGATAGATTCCTGCCTCACGTTGAGGTATTTCATCCATTTTGAGTTTATCTTTGTGAATGGTGTAAGAGAATGGTCGAGTTTCATTCTATACATAGCTGTCCAATTTTCCCAAGCAATGTTTATTGAAGAGACTGTCTTTTTTTCCACTGGATATTTTTTCTTGCTTTGTCGAAGATTATTTGACCATAGAGTTGAGGGTTCATATCTGGGCTCTCTGTTCCACTGGTCTATGTGTCTGTTTTTGTGCCAGTACCATGCTGTCTTGGTGATCGCAGCTTTGAAGTAAAGCTTGAAATCAGGCAACGTGATGCCCCCAGCTTTGTTTTTCTTTTTCAACGTTTCCTTAGTGATTCAGGGTCTTTTCTGGTTCCACACAAATTTTAGGATTGTTTGTTCCAGCACTTTGAAAAATGCTGGTGGAATTTTGATAGGGATGGCTTTGAAAGTATAGATTGCTCTGGGCAGTATAGACATTTTAACAATATTTATTATTCCAATCCATGAGCATGGAATGTTTTTCCATCTCTTTGTGTCTTCCTCAATTTATTTCATCTATAGTTTCTAGTGTAAAGATTCTTTACGTCTTTGGTTAAGTTAATTTCTAGGTATCTTATGGTTTTTGGTGCTATCGTAAATGGAATGGATTCTTTAATTTCTCTTTCTTTAGTCTTCTGTCTGTCCAGGACCTGCAAGCATTGGTTAGCCTGTTGGCAGGGGTTGTGAACTCCCGAGTCCTGCCCCTGAATCCCTACCTGCACCTCATACCCTAGGACAAGCCCATTGTTTATAACAGCAAATGGCCCAATAGCTATTGGAGACAGTTCAACTTTTCAGTCCTTTCTTTTCCTCCAGAGACAGCTGACCTTGGCCCTGGTTCTCTCTCTGAATTCTTACCCTATAGCTCTGGGAGCAGTATCCCTACTTCTTGTCATCACCTACCCACTAATGAAAAGAACTACATACTGGCCTCAATTAGCATTGGGTTTGACTTTTAATTGGGGAACATTATTTGGATATTCAGTTACCAACGGGTTCTGTGATCCATCTCTTTGCCTGCCTCTTAATTTTCTGGAATTATGTAGACTCTGTGTGGTACTGTCTATGCTCACCAGGACAAAGGAGATGATTCTGATTGGTCTCTAGTCCATGGTGCTGCAGTTCCAGGAAAACATCAACCAGTGTCTCAGTGGCTCTGGTGTGGTGATGCTGGCGGTGCTGAGACTGGTGGGATTGAACAGTGGTCAGACCACCCCCTACTCCACTGCTGCGGCAGCTGTAGGAGCCCATCTGGCACCAGATTTACTCTCCAGACATCCACAGACCTGAGGATTGTTGGGATAAATTTGCCTTCAACCCAACACTAGGACTAATAGTTTTGTTAGGGATTCTCCTAGGGAATTTGTAGAAAGAAAAGAAGATAGATGAAGCACAGAAAAGTAGAGATAGAAGAATAAGAAATTAGCAAATGAAATTGATCTAGGAATCTTAACAACAAACTTTTTTAAAACACTTGGCCTTGTTGCCACATAATTAGATTTGAACAAGCCATCTTGCAATATGTTAAAGAATTAACCACCAGAAGATCAAGACATGGACCATATTTGCCTGGATTTAGTTCAAATATTTATTAGCAAAATCCTTTCCCTCTCTCAGAAACCAGGAACTCTAGTAATTGAGTGGCTTTCATATTGAAGCTGAGGCATTCCTTTGCTCATTAGAATTCCCATCTTTCACATAGAAGAATGGTATGAGTTTTGGCACTTTAAAAGACACATGATTTGAAGGGGTGTCTGGTTGGCTCAGTTGATAGATCATCCAACTCTTGATCCCAGGGTTTCGAGCTTGAGGCCCATGGTGGGTGTGGAGACTAATTAAAAAAAAAAACAAAAACACCTGATTTGTATCTCATCTAAATGAATGAATTAGGGAAAAATAAAAGCTGCTGTAGGGGAAAGAAAAAAAAAAAAAGGAAAAAAGAAATTGCCTTGAGAGACATGAGGTGAAATTTTCCATGACACATGCAGGACACAAACATATTAAAAATTCTGGCATTTAAAGTCTTCCATCAAAGGGTCTTTTCTGCCTAGTCATTTAGAGTCATGGCTGTCCTCAGGGGGAATGACGATCAAGGACAATGCCAGAGGGGACCTCGTCTATTTCTCTTGTTATTTCGCATATTCAACAGAGGACAAATAACTCCTGAGAACTTCCCAGCTACCTTAGTCTCATCTGTGAATGACCCAGATTTTTACCTCACAACTGCCCAAATATTTACATATAAATCTATAAGTAAGAGTCAATTCAGTTACTTAATTTTAAATGTAAATATGTGAATACATTCTTAATTTAATTTTATCCATAACCAACGTATATGGGATCACAGAGCTAATATTTAGGTGCATTCTAATATTTTTTAAATTCCAATTCAACCTAGCTAACATATAGTGTATTATTAGTTTCAGAGGTAGAATTCAGTGACTCATTGGTTGCATGGAACACCCGGTGCTCACCACATCATTGCCCAACACCCAGTTACCCCATCCCCGCTGAGCGACCCAACAACTGCACTACTAAGTATTTATGCAAAGGATACAAACCTAGTGATTCGAAAGGGCACGTGCACGCCATTGTATATGGCAGCAATGTCCACAATAGCCAAACTATGGAAAGAGCCCAGATGTCCAATTGCTGGGTTGTAGGGTAGCTCAATTTTAACTTTTTGAGGAATATCCATACTGTTTTCCAGAATGGCTGCACCAGCTTGCATTCCCACCAGCAGTATAAGAGGGTTCCCCTTTCTCTGCATCCTCTGAGGATAGTTTAAACCTCTTTTGAGAGTGAAGTTGTTTCATTTTCTGTGTCTTTTTTTTTTTTTTTTTTTTTAAGATTTATGTATCTATTTTAGGTGGGGTGAGGAGGGGTAGGGGAGAACAAGAGAGAAAATTAAGCAGACTCTGAGCTGAACACGGAGCCTGAAGTGGGGTTCCATCTCATTACCTTGATATTACCACATGAGCCAACACGAAGAGTCGGACGCTCAACTGATTGTGCCATCCAGGCGCCCCCTCCTTTTTAAGCTTTATTTATTATTTAACAAAGAAAGAGAGTGTGAGTACAAGCAGGGGGAGTTGTAGAGGGAGAGGGAGAAGCAGGATTGCCTCTGAGCAGGGAGCCTGACAGGGGGCTTGATCCCAGGACTCTGAGATCATGACCTGAGCTGAAGGCAGACACTTAACCGACGGAACCACCCAGGTGCCTTTATCTATCTATCTATCTATCTATCTATCTATCTATCTATCTATCTATCTATCATCTATCTATATCATTTATTTTAGAGAAACAAGAGAGCATAAAATGTCACTACATATCTATTCTTTATATATATTCTATATATAGTGAAATTATATATATATAATGTAATTTTTGCCAAGATAGTGTTATTTAATACCTCTGTCACATCATGTAATTATGATATCTTCTTCATAGTGAGAACATTTAAATCTACTCTCTTAGCAACTTTCAAGTCTATAATACAATCATATGAACTCTACCATGCTGTACATTAAATCCTCAGGACTTTATCATTTTACAACTGGTAGTTGATACTCTGCCCAACTCTCCCATTTCTCCTACCCCTCAGCCCCTGGTAACCACCATTCTACTCTCTGTATCTAGTTCAGCTTTTCTGGATCCCACAATTACATGAAATCACATGGTATTTGTCTTTCTCTTCTGACTTGTTTCATTTAGCATAATGCCCTCAAGATCCATCCATGTTGTTGCAAATGGCAGGATTTCCTTCCTTCTCCTGGATGAATAATATTGCTTTAGATACTTATGCCACATCCTCTTTATCCATTCATCTGTGTGGACACTTAGGTTGTCTCCACATCTTGGCCATTTTGAGTAGTGGTGCAATGAACATGGGAGGGCATACATCTCTGTGATATCCTAGTTTCAGTTCCTTTGGATGTGTACCTAGAACTTGGTTACTGGACACAATAGCAGTTCCGTTGTTAATTGTTTGAGGAACCTCCCAACTGTAGGAACCGCCCAACTTTCTGTAGAGACTGTATCAGTTACATTCCCACCAACTGTGCACAACTGTCCCCTCACCAACTCTTGTTATCTTTTTGTCTTTTTGATGATGGATATTCTAACAGGTGTGAATGATATCTGTGGTTTTGGTTTGCATTTTCCTGATGACTAGTGGTGAAGAGTACCTTTCATGTATTTATTTGCCCTTTGTATGTCTTTGGGAAAATATCCATTCAGTACATCTTTCCTTTGAAAAACTGGAACTGTTGGTTTTTATGTTCCTGAGTTGCATGAGCTCCCTATACATTTTGGATATTACCCCCTTATCATGTAGAAGATGTACAAACATTTTCTCCCATTCTATAGGTTGATTTTTCACTTTGTTGATCGATTCTTTTACTGTACAAAGGCTTTTTAGTTTGTTGTAGTCCCTCTTATTCATTTTTGCTGTTGTTGGTAGTGCTTTTGGTGACATATTTAGGCTCTGGTCAAAATTTGGATCACAAAGAATGGGGGGTGCTTGTAGATAGGATAATGCTAGACACTCATTTGATAACTCTCAATGTGTCCATTGTTAAGACTCTTTCCTCTATGTTGTCTTCTAGAAGTTTTAAAATTTCAGGTCTTATGTTTACATCTTAATCCATTTCAAGTAAATTTTTGTGATTTGTGTACTATAAAGCTCCAATTTCATTTCTCTGCATGTAGTTATCCAATTTTCCTAGGACCATTTATTAAGGAGCCTATGTTTCCCCACGAATACTCTAGACACTTTTGTCAAATATTAGTTGTCTGTACATGGGTGGGTTTATGTCTGGGCTCGTCGTTCTGTTCCTTTGCTGGATGTGTCTGTTTCTTCAGCCAGTACCATACTGTTTTGATTATTAGAGCTTTATAATATACTTTGAATCATGAAGTGGGATGCCACCTGCTTTGTTCTTCTTCGTTGAGGTGGCTCGGACAATTGGGGACTTTTGTGGCTCCATACAGATTTCAGATTGTTTTTTCTAGATCTGCGAAAAATGCCACTCAGATTTTGATAGGGATTGCATTGAATCTATAATGGTATTGACTAGTGTGGACATTTTAGCTGTATTAATTCTCTCAATTTATGAAAACAGGATATTTTATTTTATTTTATATATTTTTTAAGATTTTATTTATTTTATTTGAGAGAGAGAGTGTGTGTGCAAGTGAGGAGAGGGGTAGTGGGAGAGGGAGAGAATCTCAAGCAGATGCCATGCTGAACATGGAGCTAGATACAGGGCTTGATCTTGCAACCCTGAGATCATGACCTGAGGTGAAACCAAGAGTTGGACACCCAACTGACTATGCCACCCAGGAGCCCTGAATACAGGATGTTTTAATTCGTCAATTTCTTTCACAAAAATCTTATAGTTTCAAGGGTATAGATTTTTAATCTTGTTGGTTAAATTTATTTCAGGTGTTTTATTGCTTTCAATGCTATCATGAATGGGATGAAAAAAGTCATTTCACATATTTTGTTGCTATTGTGTAGGAAAGCAATTCCTTTCTGTATGTTGAGTTTCTGCTTTGTAACTTTACTCGCTGATTAGTTCTACCAGTTTTTTTTTTTTATTTTAAATTAACACATAATGTATCATTTGCCCCAGGGTACATGTCTGTGAATCCTCAGGCTTACACATTTCACAGCACTTACCATAGCACATACTCTCCTCAATGTCCATAACCCAGCCACCCTATCCCTACCCGCCCCTACCCCCCAGCCACCCTCAGTTTCTAACAGTTTTTTTGTGGTGTCTAGGATTTTCTCTACATGAGATCGTATCATTTATAAACAAAGAAGTTTATATTTCTTTTTGTTTTTGGATGCCACTTTTTAATTTTCTTGTCTAATTGCTTGGGCTAGGACTTCAGTTTGTGTTCAAGAAGAGTAGTGAAGGTGGGCATCCTTGTCTTGTTTTTGGTCTTAGAAGAAAAGCTTCTAACCTTTGCCTTTGCATATATTAGCCATGGATTTGTCATATATGGCTTTCATTATGTGAGGTACATTCCTTCCACACCTAATTTGTCAAGTGTGTTTACCATGAAAAAATGTTGTGCTTTGTTAAATGCTTTTCTGCATCTATTGAGATAATCATATGGTTTTTATCTTTCATTCTACTAATGTGGTGTATCACATTTACTGACTTGTGTATGTTGGCTCATCTTGTATTCTTAGTATAAATCCCTCTTGATCATATTTTATGAACTTTTAATATGTTGTTGAATTTGGTTTGCTGATATTTTGTTGAGAAGTTTTGCATCTATATTCATTGGGGATATAGGTGGGTATGTTTCTTTTTCTTTGTAGTATTCATCTGTGTTTTGTATTATGGTATGATAACCTTGTAAAATGAATTTGGTAGTGTCCTTCCTCTTCAAGTTTTTTGAAGAGTTTGAGAAGGACTGGTACTCATTGTTTTCTAAATGTTCGGGCATGAGGGAGTAACTATACTGACAGTAGACAAAATACGCAAAGCCAAAAATGGTAAAGAAGAGACAAAAAAAAACCTTTATAATTTAAAGGAGTCAATTTATCGAGAAGATGTAATAATGGTAAATATAAAGGGACCCAACATGGGAGCACCCAAATAAGTTAGGAATATGCTAACAGATATGAAGGGAGAAATAGACTACAATGTAAGAATCATAGGAGCTTCAATATTCTAATATTAACAATGGATAAATCGTTTCGGCAGAAAAATCAATAAGGAAATACTGGATTTCAGCCATATATTAGACTGACAAATATAACAGACATATATACAACATTTCATCCAATACAGCAAAATACACATTTTTTTATTATGTTCAATCAGCCAACATATAATACATCATTAGTTTTTGATGTAGTGTTCAACAATACATTTATGCATATAAAACCCAGTATTCATCACTACATGTGCCCTCCAAATACCTATCACCAGGATACCTTACCCTCTCAACCCCTCCCTTCTGTAATCCTCAGTTTTTTTCCCAGAGTCCTTAGTCTCTCATGGTTTGTCTCCCGCTCTGATTTCTTTCCATTCAGTTTTCCTTCCCTTCCCCTGTGGTCTTCTGCACTATTCCTTATGTTCCACATATAAGTGAAACCATATGATAATTCTCTTTCTCTGCTTGACTTATTTCACTTAGCATAATCCCCTCCAGGTCCATATATGTCGATGACTTGTTAATTTTAGCCATTCTAACTGGTGTGTGGTGGTATCTCACTGTGGTTTTGATTTGTATTTCTCTGATGCCGAGTGATGTTGAGCACTTTTTCATGTGTCTGTTGGCCATTTGGATGTCCTCTTTGTAGAAATTTCTCTTCATGTCTTCTGCCCATTTCTCGATTGGATTATTTGTTCTTTGGGTGTTGAGTTTGAGAAGTTCTTTATAGATTTATAGATTTTGGATACTAGCCCTTTATCTGATATGTCATTTGTGAATATCTTCTCCCATTCTGTCAATTGTCTTTTGGTTTTATTGACTGTTATCTTTGCTGTACAAAAGCTTTTGATCTTGATGAAGTCCCAATAGTTCATTTTTGCCCTTGCTTCCCTTCCCTTTGGCGATGTTTCTAGGAAGAAGTTGCTGTGGCTGAGGTCAAAGAGGTTACTGCCTGTGTTCTCCTCAAGGATTTTGATAGATTCCTGTCTCACATTGAGGTCTATTTTTGTGTGTGGTGTAAGGAAATGGTCCAGTTTCATTCTTGTGCATGTGGCTGTCCAATTTTCCCAAAACCATTTGTTGAGGAGACTCTTTTTTCCATTGAATGTTCTTTCCCGCTTTGTCGAAGATTAGTTGACCATAGAGTTGGGGGTCCATTTCTGGGATCTCTATTCTGTTCCATTGATCTATGTGTCTGTTTTTGTGCCAGTACCACACTGTCTTGATAATTAAAGCTTTGTAATAGAGCTTGAAGTCTGGAATCGTGATGCTGCCAACTTTGGTTTTCTTTTTCACATTCCTCCGGCTATTCGTGGTCTTTTCTGGTTCCATATAAATTTTAGGATTGTTTGTTCCATTTCTTTGAAATAAATTGATGGTATTTTGATAGGTATTGCATTAAATGTGTAGATTGCTTTAGGTAGCATAGACATTTTCACAATATTTGTTCTTCCAATCCATGAGCATGGAATGTTTTTCCATTTCTTTGTGTCTTCCTCAATTTCTTTCATGAGCACTTTATAGTTTTCAGAGTACAGATTCTTTGCCTCTTTGATTAGGCTTATTCCTAGGTATCTTATGGTTTTGGGTGCAATTGTAAATGGGATCGACTCCTTAATTTCTCTTTCTTCTGTCTTGCTGTTGGTGTATAGAAATGCAATTGATTTCTGTGCATCAATTTTATTTCCTGACA
>CM052886.1:127706494-127836115 GCA_028534135.1 Potos flavus | reverse complement strand
AAGCGTTTGGCACATGCGGGTCCCACATCACAGTGGTCTCCCTGTTCTATGGCTCGGCCATCTATGCTTACCTCCAGCCCAGCAACAACTACTCCCAGGATCAGGGCAAGTTTGTTTCTCTCTTCTACACCATCATCACCCCCATGGTCAACCCCGTCATATATACACTGCGGAACAAGGATGTGACGGGAGCGATGAAGAAGGTCCTCTTCAGGGGCCATGACTCCAGATGACTGGGCGGGGATGACCCTTTGATGGAAGACTTTGACTGCCAGAGCTTTTAAGATGATTGTCTCCTTCCCCTGTCATCCAAAATTTCTTCTGACAACTGTCCTGTGGGAATTTCCTTACCTGATGCTTTTATGCAAGTGAGTGCTCAAAATCTAAGTTTATGGATTCATGCAGCCTTCAGAGATACTGATCTAGTGTCCTAGAGCATCTGCATCATATTATTATTTTTTAAAACTCTGCAAGGTTTTTTTTAACAGCCCTTCCCAATCATTTAGGAACACTAGTCCATTTCTACTTACAAGAAGATATTCAAACACATACTGTATAGGTATAGGGAAAATAAGAATAAGAACCAATAAAACACTACGGGAAAACCTTTTAGCATTTTCTGGCAATTGTTGGGGGCATTTCACTTACTCTTATATTTTGTGATCATGACTCCTATTAGGAGGCCCATAGGTTGACTATATCACAGCATTTTCACAGAAGTAGGTGGGCAACTGTGAGACAAACTTTTAGCTCAAAGAAAACTCTTCTGACATCAATCCTGATAAATCCATTCAGATATCAGGGCCTAGTGTGATGTCTCCAGTGTGACAGTGGTTTTATGTAGAATCGTCACAAAAGGGGGAGGGTGTGATGCATACCCGCCAGTGACAATGGGGGCGTCAGCTGCTAATACTCTAGACAGTGCGGATGTGTAACAAGAAGCATCAGTGTAAGCACACAAGTTGGTCATGCAGCTTGTGAGCCCTCCTGTTCATTAAAAATAATTGCGAGGACATTATAGTATCTGAACAGTGCGTGACTTAAGTCCTATTTTATATTCTATCCATTTTAACTACAGTAATGTAGCAAAAATTTCGAGGGTAAAATCCACTTAGATACTGTCTTCATATCATTTTATAAATTCTTTGATGAGGCATCGACTAATCATGGGTTTAGTATCTCACATCTGCCAAAGAACCCATACAATTTGAATGCAGTGACATATTAAAAAATATATGAGAAATGACCTTATTTCACAATAAATCCCATTTATATGGAGCTTATCAGATATACCAGGAGAAAATTTAAGGAAAACATAAGATGTATATTAATTATTAAATATCTCCATGTCTCTGAGCTTCAAAATAGCCATCTCAGTATGAACTATCATACAATTCTGAATTAGGAGTAATGAATGTAAATGTCCCAGAACTGTTGAATCTGACATTGTAGCCCTTAGATCTTAATCAAACTCAGTTTGCACATAAATGTGTTTTGGGGTATGGATTTGAGTTTTTGTATATATGTATTGTCACAAATAGTGTATTTTCCCATGGAGGTTGGAGCTTTGACAATGCCATCATCACAGAAATGTTTCTGATTTTGGTAGGTTTTCCCAACACGTAGCCCAGTGCAGGTAGATGTGTTTGTGTCTTGGGCTGGACATGTATGCATAACAACACGACTGTTCCCTCTCCCGACAGCTAACCGGCATCCCCAGGGCCTTGAACCCCTGAGCAGGTCATGCTCATGCCAAGTGATCTTGCTGCAGAGACAGCATTTGGAGGCTGGAAATGACACCAGGGGAGATTATGCACATGGTCAGGTCCTCTCTGTAGCACTAACAGCATCACAATATTCCCACTTGAAATCAACACCTGGGATGTATCTCGACACCATAGTGATGCTGCATGTATGCCAGTAGGAAAACAGTTCTGTATACTGTTTATCTCCGCTGGTGACAAGTTTCCTGCTCTCCATTAGGTTTCAACCACATCCTGACAGTTACACTCAAATGGTCACTTTAAAGTCCTTCCAAAGAACTCTCTTTGGTGCAAAACCCTCAGGGTCTCAGGAAACCACACAGGCTATTGTTCTGGGTGAGCAACTACTTCTCTTAAGGACACACAGAACCCTGGGGTGAAACAGATTCATTTCCTTTAAGTGAATATTTTTTGTTTGTTTGTTTGTTTTTCTTTGTGCGTGTGTGTTATGTTAGTCACTATACAGTACATCATTAGTTTGTGATGTAGGGTTCCATGATTCATTTTTTGCGTATAACACCCAGTGCTCCATGCAATCTGTGCCCTCCTTAATACTCCTCACCAGGCTCACCCACCCCTAATCCCCTCCCTTCTAAAACTCTCCATTTGTTTCCCAGAGTCCATAGTCTCTCAGGGTACATCTCCCACTCCAATTCCCCCGCCCCCTTCACCTTCCTTTCCTTCTCCTAATGTCCTCCATGCTATTCCTTATGTTCCACAAATAATTGAAACCATATGATAATTGACTTTCTCTGCTTGACTTATTTCACTTAATATAATCCCCTCCAGCCCCATCCATGCTAATGCAAAAGTCAGGTATTCATCCTTTCTGGTGGCTGAGTAATATTCCATTGTATATATGTACCACATCTTCTTTATCCATTCATTTGTTGAAGGGCATCTTGGCTCTTTCCACAGAAAGAGTTATTTGGTTATTGTGGACATTGCTGCTATGAACATTGGTGTACATATGGCCCTTCTTTTCACTACATCTGTATCTTTGGGGTAAATATCAAGTAGTGCAATTGCAGGGTCATAGGGTAGCTCTATTTTTAATTTTTTGAGGAACCTCCACACTGTTTTCCATAGTGGCTGCACCAATTTGCATACCCACCAACAGCGTAAGAGGGTTCCCCTTTCTCCACAACTTCTCCAACATTTGTTGTTTCTTGCCTTGTCCATTTTTGCCATTCTAACTGGTGGAAGGTGGTATCTCAATGTGGTTTTGATTTTAATTTCCCTGATGGCTAATGATGATGAACACTTTTTCATGTCTCTGGTGGCCATTTGTATGTCTTCTTTGGAGAAGTGTCTGTTCATGTCTTCTGCCCATTTTTTGACTTGATTATCTGTTTTATGGGTGTCAAGTTTGAGAAGTTCTTTATAGATCTTGGATATCAGCCCTTTGTAGTGTCATTTGCAAATATTTGAATGGCATTTGGACATTTAGGTTACATGGGAATAAATTACAGATAATAAAGATCTCTGGGATCCACGCTAAAATAAAAAGGAAACTACTTAAGAGTCTAAACACAAGTTCGGGATTGTTTTATAACATTTTTCTAATGTTAGGAATCTGCTCCCCACACTCTCCATGCTTTGTCTACAACAGACTCCAGGGTTGTGTAAATTGTCGCCAATATTATTTGGACCGTTCCTTTTTGCATGTTCACCAATAACTGTGGCATGGCTGTGGGATTGTACCCAAGGCTTGGCTAAATTATTGTATTCCATCTGTGTTTAGCCCCTGGAGATCAGGATGATCATGATGCTCTAGAGCAATTCATGGATTCTTCCAGCTCTTTTCCTTTCTGAGGAGCACGGGGTGCACACCATCAGCTCAGGTAGTCATTGCAGAGACCCCAAATGTCAGTCAGACTCACATGAAACATAGTTCTTAACCAGCAGATGATATATTACCAATTAGCAAAGGATAGAAAATACCAAGAGTACACGCACAAGGCCCCAGAGCCATCAGACACAGCTTTGCAGACCCCCTCACTGCAATGGAAAGCAGTTTGTTTCTCAAATGTGGGGCACTAACTAGTGTGGACCAAGTCAGCACAGAGAGGGTTAGGGGGATTCTCAGATTATGTGTCCCTGCCTTCATAGCCCAGTTCTGGCTTTAGGACTGTCATTTGCTAGCATATCTGCTTTGTGTAGAGTGTAGGTTCTAAGTAGACCCTATGCATTGTGCTATCTGCTTTGTGTAGAGTGTAGGTTCTAAGTAGACCCTATGCATTGTGCTATCTGCTTTGTGTAGAGTGTAGGTTCTAAGTAGACCCTATGCATTGTGCTGCAATCACTACTAGGTCAGTAATCACAGTACAGCCGCCCCTGTAAGACCCTCATGTCTCTTGTAGCCTGTGCATTTTGTGGTTATTGTTTGCCAGAGTTCTGCTCTGACCAGGCTCACTGAGGAGGGAGGAACAGGTTATAGGTCCCTGTGAGCCCTTACCTTTGCAGGTGACGTCTTTTCAAATGCTTGTCTTGTGACACAGGTGAGAGCTTTCTTTCATCGATGTGGTATTGTAGCTTATTTCAGACCTGGTCGTGCAGACTCTGGGAACCACTGTGTATGGAAACATGGTTTTCTGGGAGGGTGGGCTCTGTGTAAATGCAGAAATGAGAGGATGAATGACTGCTGCTCGGAGGGGCCAGGGGATGGGATCCCTGAGGTGGCCTTAGAGACGGGACACTTGCTTTGGGGAGGGAAACATTTCCTTATTCCCCCAGGGTTCTTCTAGCTGTTTTGGAATTTAAAAATATGAGGCAGAGTTCACAGGAGAAAAACCCTGAAAGTTTATTACCTGCACATGGAGGCCCAATAATGAAATTAAAACCCAAAGAAATGATCAAGGCAGGCAGTTTTTATACTTTTCTGCAGAGAAAAGAAATGTGTGAGGAATTGACAGGATAAAGAAAACAGTTGCTTGGGAGATTTAGTTATGAATAATTCTTTTTGTTTGTTTCTTTTTATTTATCTATTTATTATGTTCAGTTAGCCAACATATAGTACATCATTAGTTTTTGATGTAGTGTTCAACAATTCATTAGTTGTGTGTGACACTCAGTGCTCATCACATCACAAGGACTTTGGGCTGAGGTAGTAGATTCATCAAAAAGTAGCAAGGTTTATGCTGAGTGAAATAAGTCAGAGAGAGTCAACTATCATATGGTCTCACGTGTGGAGCATAAGGAAAAACATGGAGGACATTGTCAGAAGGAAAGGAAGGGTGAATTGGGGAAAATCGGAGGGGGAGATGAACCGTGAGAGACTGTGGACTCTGAGCAACAAACTGAAGGTTTTGGAGGGGTAGGGGTGGGGGATTGGGTGAGTCTGGTGGTGGGTATTGAGGAGGGCACGTATTGCATGGAGCACTGGGTGTGGTACATGAACAATGAACCTTGTAACACTGAAAAAATAAAAGTATTTGGGGAAAAAAAAAGTAGCAAGGTTTATTTCTACAGCTTTCTCAACTTTAAGGTCCCACCTGTGGTGATAAGTATGTCTTTTACTTCTTAGTCCTGGTCAGGTGCCTTTCATATGGGAGATTTATTTCCTGCTTTCAGGGACACAGAGGACGGTGTGGTGTCCTTGCACCTGCTGTTTCTCAAGTAGCTTGCATTCAAAACAATCACTATGCCATTGAAGTCCATTTTGGGGTGGCCATCCCGGGCCCCTACACTTGTTCCATTTTAAAAAGTTAATTTATTTTTTAATTTAAATTTTAGTTATTTAACATACAGGGCAATATTGGTTTCTGTAGAATTCATTGATGAATTGATCATCACTTCATTACATCAATGAAGTGATGTAAGCTCCATCACTTACATACAACCCCTGCTACTCATCACAACAGGTACCCTCCTTAATGCACATCACCTATTCAGCCCATTCCCCACCCACCTCCCTTCGTCATCCCTCAGTTTGTTCTCTATTGTTAAAAGTCACTTAGCATAATACACTCTAGTTCCATCAACGTTGTTGCAAATGGCAAGATTTCATTCCTTTGATGGCTGAGGAATATTCCATTCTATATATATTCCACATCTTCTTTATCCATTCATCAGTTAGTGGACATTTGGGCTTTCTCCATAGTTTAACTATTGTTGATGTTGCTGCTATAAACATCAAGGTGCATGTACCCCTTCATATCTGTATTTTTGTGTCCTTTGGGTAAATGCCTACTAGTGCAATTGCTGGATTGTAGGGTAGTTCTATTTTTAACTTTTTGAGGAACCTCCATACTGTTCTCCAGAATGGCTGCACTAGTTTGCATTCCCACCAACAGTACAAGAGTGTTCACCTTTCTCCACATCCTCACCAACACCTGTTGTTTCCTGAGTTGTTGATTTTAGCCATTCTGACAGGTGTGAGGTAGTATCACATTGTGGTTTTGATTTTTATTTTTCTGATGATGAGCGATGTTGAGCATCTTTTCATGCATGTAAGCCATCTGGAATGTTCTTTGGAAAAGTGTTCATGTCTTTTGCCCATTTCTTAATTAGATTATTTGGGTTTTTTTGGGTGTTAAGTTTGAGGAGTTCTTTATAGATTTTAGATATTAACCCTTTATTAGAGACGTCACTTGCAAATATCTTCTCCCATTCCATAGGTTGCCTTTTAGTTTTGTTGATTGTTTCCTTTGCTGTGCAGAAGCTTTTTATCTCGATGAAGTCCTAGTAGTTCATTTTTGCTTTTGTTTTCCTTGCCTCCGGTGACATGTCTAATAAGAAGTTGCTGTTGTTGAGGTCGAAGAGGTTTCTCTCTGTGTTCTTCTCTAGGATTTTTATGGTTTCCTGTTTCACATTTAGGTCTTTCATCCATTTTGAATTTATTTTTGTGTATGGGGTAAAAAAATGGTCCAGTTTCATTCTTCTGCATGTAGCTGTCCAATTTTCCGAACACCATTTGTTGAAGAGACTGTCTTTTTCCATTGGATATGTTTTCCTGCTTTGTTGAAGATTAGTTGACCATAGAGTTGAAGGTCCATTTCTGGGTTCTCTGTTCCATTCCACTGATATATGTGTCTCTTTTTGTGCCAGTACCATACTGTCTTAATGCCTGCAGCTTTGTAATATAGGTTGAAATCCAGAATTATGATGCTTCCAGTTTTTCTTTTCCAGAATTGCTTTGGCTATTCTGGGTCTTATGTGATTCCATATAAATTTTAGGGCTGTTCTAGCTCTGTGAAAAATGCTGGTGGTATATTGATAGGCATTGCATTAAATGCGTAGATTGCTTTGGGTAGTAGAGACACTTTCACAATATTTGTTCTTCCAATCCATGAGCTTGGAATCCTTTTCCATTTCTTTGTGTCCTCTTTAATTTGTATCATAAGAGTTCTATAGTTTTCAGCATACAGATTTTTACCTATTTCGTTAGGCTTATCCCTAGGTATCTTATTGTGCAATTGCAAGTGGAATCAATTCCTTGATTTCTTTTTCTGCTGTTTTGTTTTGGTATATAGAAATGCAACTGATTCCTGTGCATTGATTTTATATCCTGCAACTTAGCTGGATTCATGTATGAGTTCTAGCCATTTTTTGGTTGGGTCTTTCAGTTTTTCTCCATAAAGTATCATGTCATCTACAAATATTGAAAGTTTGACTTCTTCCTGGCCAATTTGGATGCCATTTATTTCTTCTTGTTGTCTGATTGCTGAGGCTAAGACTTCCAGTACAATGTTAAATAGTAATGGTGAGAGTGGACATCCTTGTCTTGTTCTTGACTATAGGGGAAAGGCTCTCAGTTTCCCCCATGGAGAATGATATTCAAGTGGATCTTTCATAAATGGCCTTCATGATATTGAGTTATGTTTCATCTATCCCTATTGTGTTGAAGGTTTTTATCAAGAAAGTATGCTGTATTTTGTCAAATGCTTTTTCTGCATCTATTGAGAGGATCATATGGTTCTTATCTTTTCTTTTATTAATGTGATCATGTTGATTGATTTGCAAAGTTGAATGACCCCTGCAGCCTAGGAATAACTCCCACTTGATTGTGGTGAATAATTCTTTTAATGTACTGTTGAATTTGATTCACTAGGATTTTATTGAGAATTTTGGCATCCATGGCATATTGGTCTGTAATTCTTTTTTGGTGGGATCTTTGTCTGGCTTTGGAATCAAGGAAATGCTGGCCTTGTAGACTGAGTTTTAAAGTTTTCTTTCCATTTCTATTTTTTGCAACAGTTTGAGGAGAATAGGTATTAACCCTTCTTTAAATGCCTGGTGGAATTCACCAGGGAATCCATCCAGCCCTGGACTTTTGTTTGTTGGGAGAGTAAAAAAAAATTTTTTCATGTATTTATTTATTTGAGAGAGAGTAAGCACAAATGGGGGAGGGGAGGGGCAGAGGAAGAGGGACAAGGAGACTCCCCACTGAGTGGGGAGCCCGAGGTGGGGCTGGATCTTGGGATCCTGAGATCATAACTTGAGCCAAAGTCAGATGCTTAACCAACTGTGCCACCCAGGTGTCCCTGTTGGGAGGTTTTTTGATTACTGCTTCAATTTCTTTGCTGCTTATGGATCTGTTCAAATTTTTTATTTCTTCCTGTTTCAGTTTTGGTAGTTTATATATTTCTGGGAATTTGTCCTTTTCTTCCAGGTTGCTCAGTTTGTTGGCATAGAATTTTTCATAGTATTCTCATATAATTGTTTATATTTCTGTGGTGTTGGCTGTAATGTCTCCTCTTTATTCATGATTTTATCTATTTGGGTCGTTCCTCTTTAATTTTGGTAAGTCTGTCTAGGGGTATATCAATTTTATTAATTTTTTCAAAAAACCCAGCTCCTTGATTTGGGGATGTTCAACTACTCTTGCAGCCCAGGAGTAAATCCCACTTGGTTGTGGCGAATAATCCTTTTAATGTTCTGTTGGATCCTATTGGCTAGTATCTGGGTGAGAATTTTGGCATCTGTATTCATCCAGGATGTCGGTCTGTATTCTCCTTTTTACCAGGGTGTTTGTCTGGTTTTGGGCCTTGATCCCAAATTAAAGCAGGCCTAATTAATTTTATTAATCCTTTCAAAGAAACAGCTCCTTTATTCTTTGAAGGAAGTAATAAGATTGATAACCCCCTAGCCAGACTTATTAAAAAGAAAAGAGAAAGGACCCAAATAGACAAAATCATGAAGGAAAGAATAGAGATCATGGCCAATGCCAAAGAAATACAAACAATTTTAAGAACATATTATGAGCAACTGTATGCCAACAAATTAGGCAATTTGGAAGAAATAGATGCATTCCTAGAGAAGTACAAACTACCAAAACTGAACCAGGAAGAAATAGAAAACCTGAATGGATCCATAACCAGCAAGGAAATTGAAGCAGTAATCAAAAATCTCCCAACAAACAAGATCCAGGACCAGATGGCTTCCCATGGGAATTCTACCAAACATTTAAAGAAGAATTAATATGTAGTCTCCTGAAGCTGTTTCAAAAAATCAAAATGGAAGGAAAACTTCCAAACTCTTTTTGAGGCCAGCATTACCTTGAACCCAAAGCCAGACAAAGACCCCACCAAAAAGGAGAATTACAGACCAATATTCCTGATGAACATGGGTGCAAAAATTCTCACCAAAATACTAGCCAATAGGATCCAACAATACATTCAAAGGATTATTCACCATGGCCAAGAGGGATTTATTCTTAGGCTGGAAGGTGGTTCAATATCCCCAAATCAATCAATGTGATCACTACATTAATAAAAGAAAGGAAAAGAACTAAATGATCCTCTCAATTGATGCAGAAAAGGCATTTAACAAAGTACAGCATACTTTAATTAAAACTCTTCACAGTGTAGGGATAGAGGGTACACACCTTAATATCATAAAAGCCATCTATGAAAAGCCCACAGCAAATATCATTCTCAAGGGGGAAAAACAGAGCTTTTCCCCTAAGGTCAGGAACACAGCAAGGATGTCCACTATCACCACTGCTGTTCACCATAGTACTAGAAGTCCTAGCCTCAGAAATAAGGTGGCAAAAAGAAATAAAAGTCATTCAAATTGGCAAAGAAGTCAAACTCTTGCTTTTGCAGGTGACATGATACTCTATGTGGAAAACCCAAAATACTCCACCTCAAAATTGTTAGAACTCATGCAGGAATTCAGCAATTGGCTATTGTGGTAGGATATAAAATCAATGCACAAAAATCAGTTGCATTTCTGTACACTAACAATGAGACTGAAGAAAGAGAAATTAAGGACTCGATCCCATTTATAATTGCACCCAAAACCATAAGATACCTAGGAATAAACCTAACCAAAGAGGCAAAGGATCTGTACTCAGAAAACCATAGAACACTCATGAAAGAAATTGAAGAAGACATGAAGAAATGGAAAAACGTTTCATGCTCAGGTATTGGAAGAACAAATATTGTTAAAATATCTATGCTACCTAGAGTAGTCTACACATCAGTGCAATCCCTATCAAAATACCATTGACATTTTTCAAGGAGCTGGAACAAACAATCCTAAAATTTGTATGGAACCAGAAAAGACCCCGAATCACCAGGGGAATGTTGAAAAAGAAAACCAAAACTGGTGGTATACAATTCCAGATTCAAGCTCTATTACAAAGCTTTAGTTCTCAAGACAGTATGGTGCTGGCACAAACACAGACACATAGATCAATGGAACAGATTAGAGAGCCCATAAATGGACCCTCAACTCTATGGTCAGCTAATCTTCGACAAAGCAGGAAAGAATATCCAATGGAAAAAGGACAGTGTCTTCAATAAATGGTGCTAGGAAAATTGGACAGCCACATGCAGAAGAATGAAATGTGACCATTCTCACACCATACACAAAAATAAACTCAAAATGGTTGAAAGACCTCAATGTGAGACAGGAATCCATCGAAATCCTAGAGGAGAAAACAGGCAGAAACCTCTGTGACCTTCACCACAGCAATTTCTTGCTAGAAATATCTCCAAAAAAGAGGGAAACAAAGGCAAAAATGTACTATTGGGACTTTATCAAGATAAAATTAAAAAAAAAACCCACAAACTTTTGCACAGCAAAGGAAACAGTCAACAAAATGAAAAGACAACCAACAGAATGGGAGATGTTTGCAAATGTCTTATCAGATAAAAGGCTAGCATCCAAAATCTATAAAGGACTTATCAAACTCAACACCCAAAAAAACAAATAATCTCATCAAAAAAGGGGCAGAAGGCATGAACAGATATTTCTCCAAAGAAGACATACAAATGGCCCACAGACATTTAAGAAAAATGCTCCACATCCCTTTGCATCAGGGAAATACAAATGAAAACTACAATGAGATATCACCTCACACCAGTCAGAATGGCCAAAATTAATAAGTACGGAAATGACAGATGCTGGTGAGGAAAGGGGAACCCTCTTCCACTGTTGGTGGGAATGCAAGCAGGTGCAGCCACTCTGGAAAACAGTATGGAAGTTCCTCAAAATTTGAAAATAGAGCTATCCTATGACCCAGCAATTGCACTACTAGGTATTTACCCCAAAGATACAGATGTAGTGACCTGAAGGGACACATGTACCCCAACGTTCATAGCAGCAATGTCCACAATAGCCGAACTGGAAAAAACCCAGATGTCCATTGACAGAGATGAATGGATAAGAAGAGGTGGTATATATATACAATGGAATACTATTCAGCCATCAAAAAAATGAAATCTCACCATTTGCAATGACATGGATGGAACTAGAGGATGTTATGCTAAGCAAACTAAGTCAGTCAGAGAAAGGCAATTATCATATGATCTCAGTGATATGTGGAATTTAAGAAACCAAACAAAGGATCATTGGGGAAGAGAGGAAAATAAAACAAGACAAAATCAGAGAGGGAGACAAAGCATAGGAGACTCTTAATCATACAGAACAAACTGAGGGTTGCTGGAGGGAAGGGGGTAGAGGGTAACTGGGTGATGGACATTAAGGAGGGCATGTGATGTAACAAGCACTGGGTGTTATTTAAGACTGATGAATCACTGAGCTCTACCTCTGAAACTAATAATACATTATATGTTAATTGATTGAATTTAAATTAAAAAAATTAAAAAAAAGAACAAGCTCTTAGTGTCATTGATTTATTCTACTATTTTCTTTTTGTTTCTACATCTTTTATTTCTGCTCTAATCTTTATTATTTACCTTCTCCTGCTGGATTTAGGCTTTATTTGCTGTTCTTTTTCCAGCTCCTTTCGGTGTGAGATTAGGTTGTGTATTTGAGACTTTTCATGTTTCTTGAGGAAGGCCTATATTGTTATATACTTCTCTCTTAGGACCACCTTTGAGGCATTCCACAGGTTTTGAACCACCATGTTTTCATTTTCATTTGCTTCCATGTATTTTTTAATTTCTTCTTTAATTCCCTGGTTAATGCATTCATTCTGCAGTGGATATTCTTTAACTTCCATGTATTTGTGGTCTTTCCAATTTTTTTTCTTGTGGTTGACTTCAAGTTTCATAGTGTTGTAGTCTAAAAATATGCATGGTATGATCTCAATCTTTTTGTACTTGTTGAGGGCTGATTTGTGACCCAGTATAATATCTGTTCTGGAGAATGGAAATGTTCCATGTGAACTCAAAAATAATGTGTATTCTGCTGCTTTAGGATGAAATATTCTGTTCAGTCCATCTGGTCCAATGTGTCATTCAAAGCCCTTGTTTCCTTGTTGATTTTCTGCTTAGACAATCTGTCCATTGCTATAAGTGGTGCGTTAAAGTCCCCTACTATTATTGTATTATCAGTGAGTTTCTTTATGTTTATTATTAGTTGGTTTATATACTTGGGTGATCCCAAGTCGGGAACATAAATATTTATAACTGTTAGATCTTCCTGATGAATAGACACCTTAATTATGATATAATGTCCTTCTTTATCTCTTATTATAGTCTTTGTTTTAAAATCTGGTTTGCCTAAGTATCACTACTCCAGCTTTCTTTTGATGTTTATTAGCATGATAGATGGTTCTCTATCCCCTCACATTCAATCCACAGGTGGCTTTAGGTCTAAGATGAGTGTCTTATAGGCTGCATATAGATGGATCTTGCTTTTTTATCCATTCTGATACCCTTTCTAGTCTTTGTTGTTTTGGGTCTTTTTGTTTGTTTGTTTCTCCACTCAAAGAGTCCCTTTAAAATTTTTTTGCAGGGTTGGTTTAGTGGTCACCAACTCCTTCAGTTTTTGTTTGTCTGGGAAACTCTTTATCTCTCCTCTATTCTGAATGACAACCTTGCTAGATAAAGAATTTTTGGTCATATTTTTTTCCCATTCAGCACCTTGATGATTTCCTTCCACTTCTTTCTGGTCTGCTATGTTTCTGTGGACAGATTTGCTGCGAACCTGATCTGTATGTATTACCTTGTAGGTTATGGACTCCCCACCCCTTATTACTTTCAGTATTCTTTCCTCATCTGTGTATAAAAATTTAATTTATTGAATTACATTATTGTGTGTATATATTTTAGCCATTCTGAACTGAACGAAATCTGTGAGGTCTTTATGAAGTGTAAGTTCTTCTGATTAGGTAACCATTTCTGAGGATAGTTTTAACCTCTTTTGAGAATGAAGTTGTTCAGTTGTTGTACCTGTGTCTTTAGTCTTAGTGAAACATCCTGGACATTTCTAATGATTGGAATATTTGGGATCCTAATGATCAATGGGATGCCATGATCAGTTGTCAAAGCCTTTCTCAGGACCTCCCCCCTCTCCCACCTGATTCTGTGATAGCAGGTCACAAAGAGTGCTTTCCATATATTTTTAGGTCCCCATTTAAAGCGTTTCAAAACTCTGAAGCAGGTTTAAAAGATTCTTTTTGGAAAACTTTATTAATTTATCTATGGAAATGAGAAGTGTGTTTTAATGCATTTAAATGGAGCATGTTGGCTAACAACGTGTCATATTTAGCATGAAATCAACCTCTCTCAGGTTTCACTGCCCTTCTTGGAAAAAACATTCTATACATCCCAAAGAATGTTTCTGCTTATATGCCACCATAACATGTTACAGTTTGGCTTGCACTTAGATTGGAGTAACATGTATATTAATATATTACTACACACAGATGTGAACATGCACAAAGCACATATTTCACATGCAATCTCTTGAAGGTCAATCTCTTAACCCTTTTGTGAAGATGAATAGTAGAAGGAAATATGTTTCCTTTAGTTTCTCCTACTTAGAGAATACAGACTTGCAAATGATTTATCTCCAATGTTTTCTGAAATATGTGCAAATGTACCCAACTGTAGGTGATAACAGTTTATTCCTATAGGTGACATGGAAAAGAAAAAAAAAAAACAACAACCACTCTTGTAGAGGTGGTGGGAATATCTGGTACTGATAGAATCTTGTACCACTCAAGAGCTCTGGGGGACAAACGATGCTCTTTTGCTGTCATATAGATACACATAAGTTATAAAAACTATAGGAGTGCCATTCTTTCCATCTCTGGATTGAAATTTGGATCACAAAGAATGGGCTCAGTTTGTAGGCGGGATAATGCTGGAACACTCTCATTTGATAACTGTCAACTTGTCCAATGTCATAAATCTTTGCCTCTATGTTGTCTTCTAGGATTTTTACAATTTTAGGTCTATGTTTACATTTTAATCCTTTTCAAGTTAATTTTTGTGAGTGGTGTAATATAGAGCTCTAATTAATTTCTCTGCATGTACTTACCCAGTTTTCACAGGACCACTTATTAAGGAGATTATGTTTTTCCATGAATATTCTTGACTCCTTTGTCAAATATTAGTTGTCTGTACATGGGTGGGTTTATGTCTGGGCTGTTCATTCTGTTCCTTTGGTGTATGTGTCTGTTTCTTCAGCCAGTACCATACTGTTTTGATTACTAGAGCTTTATAATATAGTTTGAATCAGGGAGTGGGATGCCTCCAGCTTTGTTCTTCTTTGTCAGAGTGGCTTTCCGCCCACAAAATTTTCATCCCCCCACAAAAATTGTGAACTTTTGTGGCTCCATACAGATTTTAGGATTGCTTTTTCTATATCTGTCAAAAATGTCACTCAAATTTTGTTAAGGGTTGCATTGAATCTATCATGGTTTTGAGTATTTGTAGACATTTTAGCTGTATCCTTTCAATTCATTAACACAGGATATCTTAATTCTTCAATTTCTTTCATGAAATTCTTATGGTTTTAAGTGTACAGGTCTTTTGCCTCCTGGTTTAATTTATGCCTAAATATTTTATTGTTTTTGATGCTATTGTGAGTGAGATTAAACAAATTTTTTCATATATTTTGCTATCCTATAGAAAGGCAACTCATTTCTGTATGTTGAGTTTCTGTTTTACAACTTTACTAAACTTGTTGATAAGCTCTAACAGTTTTTTGGAGGTGTCTAGGATTTTCTATATATGAGGTCATATATATAATTACTAGGCAAAATGATTTTACTTCTTATATTTTTGACTGGATGCCTTTTATTGCTTTGCTTGCCTTATTGCTCAGGCTACAACTTCCAATAATGTGTTTTATGAGTAGTGAAGGGGGATATCCTTGTTTTGTGTCTGATCTTAGAGGAAAAGCATTCCACCTTTTGCCACTGAGTATGTTAGTCATGGATTTGTCAAAAATGGCCTTTCTTATGTTGAGGTATAGTCCTTCTACATCTGTTTTGTTGAGTATGTTTACCCGAAAAGATGTTGTATTTTGTTAAATGTGTTTCTGCCTCTACTGAGATAATCATATGGTTTTTATCTTTCATTCTACTAATGTGGTGTATTACATTTATTGATTTGTGTAGTTGGTTCATCCTGTATCCCTGTTGAAAATCCTTCTTGATCATGGTGTGTGGATCTTTTAATGTGCTATTGAATTTGATTTGCTGATATTTTGTTCAGAAATTTTGCATCTATATTTATCAGGGATATAGGTCTATAGGTTTCATTCTTTTTTTTCTTTGTCATATTTATCTGTGTTTGGTGTTGGGATAACGCTAATCTTGTAAAATGAGTTTGGGAATGTCCTTACTTTTCATTTTCTTGAAGAGTTTGAGAAGGATTAGTGCTAGTTGTTTTTGTAAATATTTGAGAGTGAAGGGGTAGGTATGTTTATATTAGACAAAATAGAATTTAAACCAAAAATGGTAACAAGAGACAAAAAATTTCATTATACAAAGAGGTCAATTCACCAGGAAGATATAACAATCATAAATATATGGGATCCAACATGGGATCATCTAAACATATTAAACAAATGCTAACAGATATGAAGGGAGACATAGACAACATAATAATCACAGGGACTTCAATATTCAAATATTAACAATGGATAAATCATTCCAACAGAAAACCAACATGGAAATATTGGATTTGAACCACACTTTAGACTAAAAAATTTAACAGAGATATATGGACCATTTCATCCAACAGCAGCAGAATACACATTCTTGTCAAGCACACCAGTAACATCGTCCAGGAGAGATCACAAGAGAATTTACAAAACAAGTCTGAGCAAATTTAAGAAGATTGAATTCATGCAAGTATCTTTATTTGGTCACAGTGGTATGAGACTAAAAATCAATAACAAAAGGAAAGCTGAAAATTTTCCAAATAGGAAAAATTAAATAACCATCCCTACCCCAAAAACAATGGGTCAAAGAGGACATCAAAGGGAAAGCAAGAAATATCTTGAAAAAATGAAAATACAAACACTATTACTAAAATTTATGGCATGCTTCAAAAGCAATCTAATGGGAAAGCTAAAAGCCTACATTAGGAAAATAATTTTCAAATAAATCTGACAATTGTCGGCCAGTTCAGACCCTTTCCTAGTGTGAAATGCAAATTATCTGCTAGTGTTTGTAAAAAATTTAGACAAGAGAGAATTTTCTGATGGGGCCTAGGTAGGCTCTAGAATGCAATACATTCTATATAGATTTTCTATAGTTGACTGATTTCGAAGCCAATAAATTAATAATAAAAGAGAATACAGTTAACTTCTTTAAAAAAAAAATAAATAAATAACCTAACTTCACTCCTGTAAGAACTAGTAAAAAACAAAGCTCTAAGTTAGCAGAAGGAAGGAAAGAAAAAGATCAGAGTGGAAATATATGAAATAGAGACCAGAAAAAAATAGTGAATCAAACCGGAAGGAAGATGAGACCAGAACTCACTGTAGAAATGATCTTTGATTGAGGTCTTCAAAGGAAAGCAAGGTACAGTGCTTTCTCATTGGCTAAATATCATGGATATCAAAATCAGTTTAGGTTCTACTACTTCATTACACTGGAAAGAAGTCATATAGATCATTTGGAATATAAAGCCAGATCAAGTGTGAAAGGAAACCAAATCTTAGTGTGAGTGTTTAGTGTCGTGGTAACTGTTAATATCTAGCTTAGTTTAAACATTTAAAAGTAAATGATTTGATGTACAACAGGCATACCCAGAGTGGAAGTAGTGTCAGTGTCCAGTTTGGTGAATTTTCACACATTGTTTACCTTCTATAAATAGCATCCAGATCCAGAATTAGAATATAAGCAGAACCCCAGAATTCACCTCCCCCATTTCTCCTTCCAATCACAACTCCCCCAAGAATTCACTATTCTGACACTTCTAATACCTGTGCTTTCCTTGTGCCTGGTTTCGAGTTTTACACGAATAAAAACTTTTACATTGAATATAATCAAATTTGAGCGGTATTAACCATTTTGTATCTGGTTTCTTTCACTCAACATTGTGCTTGTGAGAATCATTCATGTTGTTTGTACTTATAATTTGTGTATTCTCAGTATTGTAAAGTGTTCCAAGACATGATATTTCATAGTTTATTTCTACATCATCTTAAAACCCATATTTTCCCCACTAGAAGGTTTAGCTCCGTGGGGACAGGGGTGTTTGTTTTGATTGCTGATGGATCTGAAGTCCCTAGAACACTGCCTCCTACAGAGCAGGTGCTTTAGGAGGACCTGCTGAACTATGTGAAACTGGCTTCGAGTCGTCCAGAAGCCCCCCACCGCTAGCCCCAGGCCATGCACCTGCGCTCAGGCCTGCGAGCCCTGCATCAGCTCCCCCTCGCGTCCGCGCTGGCCCTCAGCAGTCTCCTGAGCGCCCCCTTGACTTCCTGGTTCCTCAGCGTGTAAATGAGGGGATTCAGCAGGGGAGTCACTAGAGTGTAGAAGAGAGCGATGCTCTTGTTCACATCCTGTGAGTAACGGGAGGGAGGCTGCAGGTATATGGAGATGAGCGTGCCAAAGAAGATGACCACCACCATCAGGTGGGAACCACAGGTTCCGAAGGCCTTCCGCCTCCCCTGGGCCGACTTTGTGTTCAGGACGGCCCGGGCGATGTGGCCATAGGACACTAAGATGAGCGACAGGGGCACCACGAGAAAGAAGACACTGACTGTGAAGATCTCAGCCTCGTTGGTGGCAGTGTCGGCGCAGGCAAGCTTCAGCATCACCGGGACTTCACAGAAGAGATGGTCCACCTGGTTTCTCCCGCACAGGGGAAGGGTCATGGTCAGGGCCGTCTGTAGCACCGAGTTGCCGAACCCTGTGAGCCAAGCGGTGAGCACCAGCTGCAGGCAGAGCTGCGGGTGCACAATGGCCAGGTAGCGCAGTGGGCGGCACACGGCGGCGTAGCGGTCATAGGCCATGACCGCCAGGAGCACACACTCCACGCCCCCGAGCCCCAGGGAGATGAAGAGCTGGGTCACGCAGCCACCGTAGGTGATGGTCTTGTCCCGCCCCTCGAGGTTGGCCAGTGTCTGCGGGACGGTGCAGGTGGACAGACAAAGATCCATGAAAGAGAGGTTGGAGAGGAAGAAATACATGGGAGTGTGCAGGCGAGTGTCCATTCGAGACAGAAGGATAATCGTGCCATTGCCAAGAAGGCTCAAGACATAGAGGATCAGGATGACCGCAAAGAGAGGCGTTTCCAGCTGAGGCCTGCTGGAGAAGCCTAGGAGAAGAAATCCTGAGAAGGTGCTGTCATTAGCTCTTCCCCTTGTGCTCTGCCTGTGCAAGAAGGGGGACTCCATTGTTTTATCTTGCATGTTCCATCCACCTCTGTTTTCCTAGAGCCCAAGGCTAGAGGCTGGTTGGGAGCTCGGGAGGTTTGCACAGTGCCTTCCTTGTTGGTGAGAAAGGGGGTGATAAATAGCCACTGGACAGAAGCAGCTTCCCTGTTTCAGGCACTGCCCCAAAGATCTGCGCATTTTCTCCCAGGGAGTCTCTGAGGTTGGCATGTTCATGGTCTCTGGTGAACAGATGAGGGAACTGAGCGTGAAGGAGATTCAGTCATTTCCCAGGGAGACACAGACATGAGCTCTTCACTACTAGGGGACACCGTCTTTTCATGATGGCATCCATTCTGAAGGTAACTGTGGTTTCTCCAAAAATTAAATCTGATTGTTCTGAATAAGTTGCAAATTCACAGTGCCCCGACCCCTCTTTGTTTTTCATCAAGAATTGAAATAATCACACTGGTTCCCCTACTTCTGTTTTGTGCAGAGAAAAATGTTTTCTGAAATTGCATAGATAGTAAAATTTCCCATCACCAATTTTATTCAAGGGAAACAACATATTTTAATGTATAATCTAATGAAACATTTGGGAATGGAGCCTGAAATCATGGTTATTGATTGGGAAGTGCTATTGGAAATGATTGAAGAATGCATCATGTCCAGAATTCATGTTGCAGGAGGACTAATCCTGAGTAATCATTACTGATACCAATTTCAGTAAAATCTCACAAAATCACCAATCCAGTGTTTAGTCTCTCTTTCTGTCTTACATTACAGCTCCCTTTAAAAATTTTTCAGTTTAGAGTGCCTCGGTGGCTCAGTCAGTTAAATGGCCAACTCTTGATTTTGGCTGTCATAATCTCAGGGTTCTGGGATTCAGCTCCATGCCAAGGGCTCCACCCTCAGTGGGGAGTCTCCTTCCACATTCTCTCTCTCTTCTCCCTTCCCCTCCGCCTGCTCCCTTGCTAAAATAAATAAATGAATCTAAATAAAACAAAAAAAATTTTTTTCAATGTAATGGAGTAAAATATTTTTTTAACGTCCCATTCTGTACTTCCATAAATGCCAACCTTAGAGGAATCATTCTGTTTTCTATTAAAATGTTGGACTTGTTCTTAGAAATAATCTCCCTCCCTTTCCTACACCCCATAATGCAAGTTTAATAGTACATACAACCTAAACAAGAGTAATATCTCATAGTATCAACACAGCCTGGAAAAGAGCCCGGCATGTAGTAGAGTCACAAAAAATCTTTATTGAATAAATGAGAATATGGAAGATTAAGACCTTTAACAGTCTATTGAAAGTCTAGGGGTAACAGAAATTCAGAGAGAACCGCAAAGCAAGGAAAATCTTGAACAGCGGATAATAGATAGTCTTGACTATTCAAACTGTAGGATTTTTTTTTTAAAGCTGTGTCATCTGGAACTTTGCAGGACTCTATCTTTTGCAATGTCACTTTTCTTTTAGCAAAATCTATGACCAGGCAAGAGGATATTTGGGCACCTCTTTATTCTGCCTTTGGTATTGAATTCTCGGTCTCCTTCTCCTTTTATTCTTAAATCCTTTCAATGATTGTTTTGATGGCTATTGTTACAGTGTTGCCAGAAGACAAAATTAACTTGGGATAATAAGTTTCAGCATGCATCAAATGAGAATCAAAATACTTGGGTTGTATGTATAAATCTACCACTAATAAGCTTTGACATTCCGAAGGCTGCTCCCTCACCAATCCTGCCTGGCCTTCCCTCTTCCAGATAAATGAGATGATGTTCCTAACTTTTAATAAGAAATGTAAGACATAATGTATTCAGCTCTTTACTGAAACCTGGTAGGTTTACATTTCAATAGATCCATTGTTCTGTTTCAAAGAAGCACCCAGCTCAGTCAAAGTAGCACCCGTCTCAGTCCTTGCATGTTCTTTAGCAAAAGTATGGTGCTTAGTTTCTATATTTTCCACATTACCAGGCCCTAGTCCCAAAATATCCAGAATCACACAACGGGCATTAGTCAGAATTTGTTTTGTCACATGTTGTTGGGCCTTACCTCTGCTTCTTTCCTCTCTCCTTGTGGCTTTAAGGGTCAGAAAAGGGCTTCTCCAGTCCACTGGAATCTCTTACAGGGTTTCCAAATAGGCTGTTCTTTCTCAGAGATCACCAACAGATCTCATAACTCAGCCAAGAACATGATTTTCAATGATTTTGTTCTCAGTGATTCACAGAACGTAATCTGAACCAAGAAAGCATATATTCTGATAAGAAACATGTAAAATTCATTGTAACTAGAAAAGGAGAATTAAATGGACATGGGCGGGTGCCTGGGTGGCTCAGTTGGTTAAGTGACTGCCTTCGGCTCAGGTCATGGTCCTGGAGTCCCAGGATCGAGTCCTGCATCGGGCTCCCAGCTCCATGGGGAGTCTGCTTCTCCCTCTGACCTCCCTGCTCATGTTCTCTCTCACTCTCAAATAAATAAATAAAATCACAAATAAATAAATAAATAAATGGGCATAGGCACTTTAGTAAAAATTTCAATTCGTGGTATTTTCTGAGACTTCCGTAACAGTGTGCCATAAACTAGGCAGCTTAAAACAACAGGGATTTATTGTCTTGTAGCTCAGGAAGATAGAAGTGCAGAATGAAGGTCTTGGGAGAGCCTCTGAAGCCCATAGGGAGAATACACCCTTGGGCCTTTGTAGCTTCTGGAGGTTTGTTTGCTGGCAGTTTGGGGTTCCCTGACTTGCAGCCACAGCAGGTCATCTGCTGCCTCTGTAGGCACTTGGCGTTCTCCCCCGCTGATCATCTCTTCTGTTCCTCTTACAAGAAACATCAGTCGTATTGGATATGAGCACCCTATTGCGTGTAACCTCATCCTAACTTGAGCACATTTGTAAAGACCCTGTTTTCACATAAAGTCTCATTAACCTGAACTGGGGGTTAGGATTTCAACATACTTTTGGGGGGGGGGGGCTGTGGGGAAGACAAAATTCAATCTAATAGCAATAGTATAATGCGATTGTGCCTGTCAAATTACAGCAAATCTTTATTATAAATAGATGCCTGCATGCAGTGGTTAAGACCAAGATGCAGGTATTAGTTCTATCTTATTTCAAGTTCTCTTATTCTCTTATTCGTATTGCAGAAGCCTACAGAAATAGCAAAAACAGATCCCCCTGTGTGGCATGAATATCCAATGAAGGTTTTTCTCCTATATGCCCATTTGTCACACTTTACAGATCTGAAACACAAACACACGTTGCACACTTGTAAGACCTAGCACCTAGCATTTGGTTTGAGCCGGAAGAGAAAATACTGACGTTCTTTGACTTCACTAGTAACGTGGTGTTCAGTTAATCTGGAGGCCAGATTTCTCGTCTGTCTGGAACTTACTCTAAGAAAATAGCAAACTCACCTATAGACACTAGTTCTGCAGGTAACACCACCACCCTTTTGGGTCTAAGGAATCAGGAGCAAAGGGAACAACCCCAGCTCCTATTAGGAGCATTTGAATGGGTGTTAGGGTAAGAATATGGCATCTTCTTCCAAAGAAGAATAACAAAGATTACAGATATCCAACTACCTCTTGGAAGAAGCAAGATGGTCTTTGAAGGATCAGTACACTTCTGTGACTCTGAGATATTGGCACATTGATGACCAAGTGAATGTCTGCGGATGAAAGCTCATGACTGCTGGTCCCCAAGAATGCTAATACACTCAGCGACTGCCAAGTGCTGTGTGGCCGTAGAATCGCAGACAAGTGTTAGGGGATGAAACAGAACAGAATCCTTAGAATAAACCCAGATTCATGTATTTAAAATATGCCGACCTTAGAAAGGATAATCC
Source organism: Potos flavus (assembly GCA_028534135.1). NCBI lineage: Eukaryota > Metazoa > Chordata > Mammalia > Carnivora > Procyonidae > Potos > Potos flavus. The sequence goes on along the minus strand of CM052886.1, from coordinate 127,813,527 downwards.
TTGAAAATGGTGACTCTCAAAGGCAAGGGAAGTCAAAATTGCTCCTCATTCAGGCTCTGTTAAAGTTAGTAACTTTACAACTAATGTTAATATAAGTTGTCTCATCCCCAGGGTTTACCCATGAAGACTGTGCACTCATTTTAGTGTGCTGGGGCATAAGAGGAGGGATAAATTATAGTGGACAACTGAGTCTGCAGCTAAACAGAAGTTGGGATCTATGAATTCTATGGAATCTGCCCATGAATAAAAGGGCTAATATTACACCTGAGGGATATTTTTATAAATCACCAAAGTCAAAGTACATGCTGTAGGGACTGAGTATGTGTTTATTTTTAGCGGTCCCAGGAGTGTCCTGCCCCGTGTAACTCATTAACCTCAGTTGAAGCAGTCAGAGTTTGGTTCCCCAGAGGCAGCCGAAGAGGAAGGCTCTGGAGAAGTGACATCAACACGTAGTCAATCTCTTCCTGCCAGATTGCTTGGGAGAGAAACTATGTCTCTAATTTCCATTTACCAATCCCATTTAATAGTATTAGTTACAATATATTTTGCTAGTGTTTAAGTTCCTTTTCTAAATTGAGATACGATTGTCATAACATTGTGTTAGTTTTAGGCATGCAATGTAGTGATTCAGTTCCTGTATATACTGTGAAATGATTACCCCAGTAAGTCTGGTTAACATCTATGCTGCATGTAGCTACCTATTTTCTTCTTGTGAGGAGAACATTTACGATCTATTCTCTCAGCAATTTCCAAATATACAATATACATTATTAAGTATAGTTCCCATGCTGTACATTATGTCTCCAGGGCCAATCTTTAGATTCTCCATCTGTATTTTCAGAACTGCCACCTTTTCCTACTTAAAAGAGGAAATTTCTGTGCCTTTTCTTCCTCATGTTAGTTATAATCTTTCTTTGTTACCGACTCACTAAAGAATTATTTTCCAATGTTGCAATCAACTCTATTACCTTCCAACTTTTTGGGGAACTTATTACTCGGTTATCTTTAATCTATTCTTTGTTCAGTTTCTTATATCCCATTATCCGTTTGTTCATTGTCTAAAAATATGCTCCTCTAGCTTATCAGAAAAGTAAAATTAGAATGAAACTCTCCTCCTGCCCCACTGTCTTCTAGCTATCCTCTTTGTTAATTCATCTTTTTGACTGAACACAAAGTATCCATATTTTTTCTTCTCCCATCAACATTTCTAAATGCTCTTTTGCCATCTTCCCCTACTACTCTGGTGAAGCTGCTTTCTGTAAAATCTTTAATATTCTTACATCACACAAAGCAGATGAGCTCACCATCCTCTTACTTGGTATGATATGGCATTGATGATGTTTCCCTCCTTCATAAAATTATGCTATCCATTGGCTTCTCTCTGTTTTCCTATTATTTCTTGGGCCCTCGATTCTCAGTTCTTTCTCATTGGGCACAAACTCCAATGTTTCGATTTCCCAAGATCCATCCTTGGCTCTCCTCTCTCCACACTCTTCCTGAGATACTTTGTCATTTCCATGGAGTGAGCTACCATCTGTCTGTAAGATAAATCTCCAATCCATATCCGCAGTTTAGACCCCCTCTTGAGTTTCACACTAAAGCAAACAGAATCTTGGCTATATACACAGGGATTACTTGTGAACTCTAAAATTTTCATGGTTTTACAATCTGATGTATCATGGTTCAAAAGCAGCTGCTATTCTACATGTTAGATTTTCAAAATCTCAATACCAAGCCCTCAACAACCTCAGTGAGAACCCCCTGAATTATTCTTGATTCTTTCCTCTGTTTTTGTCCAAACACTGAACCTATGCCTTGTTGATTCTCTCTGACATATTTTTAGAATACATTCACTGTCCAACATACATTTTTGATTTGTTATCAAGTTGTTATTTCAGATCTTTTCACCTTTGCCCAAACCATTTAATTCATCTCGTAAGAGATCCTCCAACCACACCAACTCCCAGCTTCTACAGCATTATCTGAATTATTTTTCCTAAAACTGACACAACCACATCATTCCTTGTTTAAAAATAGTCTTGGCAACCACTGTCTACAAGATTAAATAAAAAGCACACCTTTAACAGATAAATCTGTGTTTATTCTATGGATCCTGTAGTTGTAGGAACAAATCCACAATGTATTAATCACCGGGTACACCTTTCCAGTTTGGGGCCAACATTCTATTCTATTATGCATTTATTATTCTATTATTTTACTTCATTTGAAAGGTATTATCTTGTCCTATTTTCCCACACACCATATTCCATTATTAATTCAAGACTTTGTTCAAGGGTCATAGTCTTTTTTAATGTTATATTTGAATAAGCGGTTATTGTGCAAAAAACTTCACATCCCCGATATATACAATTTTGTTCTAATGGTTCTTAAACATGGGACTACATCCACTGTTTGTTAGTGAAAACATCAGTTTTAGGTCTTCCAATGCAGCCCTTTCCACCTGCCCTCCAGCTTTATTGAGGTATAATTGACAAATAAAACTAAGATTTTAAAAGTATACAACATGATGTTATACATATACCTTGCAAAAGGATTTCCCCATCAAGTTAATTAACACATCCATCATCACACATATTTATCTTTTTGTGTGTGTGAGAACATTTGAGTTCTGGTCTCTTAACAAATTTCGATTATACAATACAATGTTATCAATGATAGACATCGTGCTATATGTTAGATCCTCAGACCTCATTCACCTTATAACTGAAAGTTTGTACCCTTTTACCAACTTCTCTTTATTTCCACCCCACCCCCACCAGCAATTCCCCAGCCTCTGGCAAATACATTTTTATTCTGTTTTTATGAGCTGTACTTTTTTTTCCCCCTACGTGTGAGGGATACCATGCAGTATTTGTCTTCGCCTGTCTGGCTTATTTCTCGTAGGATAACATCCTCCAGGCACATCCATGTTGTCATAAATGACAGGATTTCCTCCTTTTAAAAGGCTAAATAATATTCCATTGTGTGTATATACCACGATTTCTTTTTTTTTAAAGATTTATTTATTTATTTTAGGGGGGAGGGGCAGGACAAGAGGGAGAGAAAGAATCTCAAGCAGACCCTTCAGCAAGTGGGGAGCCTGACATGGGGCTCGATCTCACAGCCCTGAGATATGACTTGAGCCAAAACCAAGAGTGGGATGCTTAACTGACTTAACTGACTTAAATTATTAACTATGTCCCCATACCACAGTTTCTTTATGCATTCATACATTGGTGAATACTTAAGGTTGTTTCCATACCTTGGGACAGTGACTAAAACTGCTATGAACATGGGAGTACAGATATCTCTTTGAGATAATGAGTCATTTCCTTTGGATAAATACCCAGAAATGGGATTGCTGGATCATAGGGTAGTTCTGTTTTTATTTTTGAGGAACCTCCATAGTATTTTCTATAGTGTCTGCACCAATTTATGTTCCCACCAACAGGGCACAAGGATGTCCTTTCTCCACATCTTGGCCACCACTTGTTGTCTCTTGTCTTTTGATGATAGCCATTCTAACAGGTGTGTCCATTGATGGGTGAATGGATAATGAAGATGTGGTACGTATATATGATGGAATATTATTTAGCCATAAAAAAGGAAATCTTGCCATCAGCAGCAACATGGATGAACTTTCAGGGTATTACAGTAAGCGAAATAAGTCAGAGAAAGACAGAAAGACAAATTCCGTATGATCTCACTTATATGCAGAACTTAAAAACAAACAAAAATGAGCTCATAGATATGGAGAATAGATTTAACAAATTGGTAGTTGCCAGGTGGGGAGGATGGGGGGTGAGCATAATGGGTGAAAGGGGTCAAAGGTATAAAATTCCAGTTATAAAATAAATGTCATGAGGGTATAATGTACAGCATGGTGACAATAGTTAATAATACTGTATTGCATATTTGAAAGTTGCTAAGAGAGTTAATGTTAAAATTTCTCATCACAAAAAATAATTTATTAACTATGTACAGTGATGGATGTTAACCAGATTTATTGTGATCATTTTGCAATATATACAAACATCGAATCATTATTTTGTACACCTGAAACTAATGTAATGTAATGCCAATTATATCTCAATAAAAAACGAAGAGAATTATTTTTAAAAGGCTATCAGACACAGAGAAAGTTATGAAAGCATCCTGAGAGAAGGAGCAAGTCACCTACAATTCTCAAGTTTTCTCAGACCACAGTGTAGATTTTGGCTGCAGATACACACATTGGCATACTTGAAGTCATAAATTTTCAGTATAAAGTCTTCTCCTCACCCACCAGCCACTCCATTATTCTCCCAAGTCAAGAGGAGCTAGTTTCTTTTCTGTCTTCTGCACTATGGGTGCATTTCTTATGCCCCCTTCCCCCAAGATGGTAGTCTTTTGAGGCCCCAGCTTTCTGTGATGGTCTCTTGTCAGAATTCCCCTACTTTTGTGGGCCAAGTGGGTATAGAGGGATTTCTAGAAAGAGATACTTATCTTATTATTTGCACATTACATGATCATTTTCATAAGAAAAATACAGGATAATAAACTTTTTTACTCATTCAATCAGCAAATGTTTATTGTCTATTACATGCTAAGACCTGAATGATTTTGATTGCTGAGGATTTCAAACAAAGACAGAGATAGAAGCCAAGGATGTCACTAATGTTTTCAATCTTTGTAAACATTCTTTCTGTTGTAGAAAAAAGATGAATTGAGACAAAAATATTTTGCCTTACAAAGGTTGAGTTTGATTTATAAAAGTTAAATTTCGTTCATCACGTAGATATGATTTTGGCCAGAAAATAATTGGAAATATAATGGCTGGTGTTTGGAATCAATTTGGATTTGTGGATTATTGGCATAAGAGAGAAAAATGAAGCAATGTGAACTGTCTGATGGGAGTGACTGTGGGCAGGAAAGTGAAGGTCTTCAGTGATAGAAACGCCTTCTGAGTTGAGAAGTAAAGTTGTCCTTATCCGGCTTTACTCCAGGAAACCTCCCCTTTTGCATTCTTTTAAATGACCTTTACTACTTTTCTGCATGGATACAAAAGGATACTACTTAGTGTCATATCTAGCCCATAATCGTGCTTAATATGCTTTTTAGGAAAAGAGATATAAATAAACGTCTCCAATAAAAAGGAAACAATACAATTATTTGGTTAACTTTTATCTTACGCCTTGCTCCAAAGCTATGTCTAGCAATGTCTCTTTGAAATTTGTAATTGATAAAGTACCTATTTAAAGGGCTTGCCAGGATAAGACTCTTATTCTCAAGGTGAATCAGAGTGAGAAGACACTTTCGAATTTCTTTTTTTAAAGATTTTATTTATTTATTTATTTTAGAGAAAGAGAGAGAGAGCGCTAGTGGTGGTGGGGGGGGGGGGGGGGACAGAGGCAGAGTGAGAGGGAGAATCTCAAGCAGACTACCTGCTGAGCAGAGCCTGGTCCAGGGGCTTGATCTCACGACCCTAAGATCATGACTTGAGCCGAAACCAAGAGTCAAATGTTCAACCGATAGAGCCACCCAGGTGCCCCTTGAATTTATGTCTAAGTGAAAATTAATCACTTGTGACTTCGCACACCCCCATAAGGCTTGTGTGTGTATAAAGATCTATGTATGTGTGGCGGCACATGCGTGGCTTCCATATTGGTTTTCATTATTGTGACTTTTAAAATTTGTATTTAAAAAGTGAGGACATTTACACTCATCCTGATAAAAACAAACAAAATGTCTGTCCAGATCATTTTAATACGGCTGATTGTGAAACAAAGCAGAGCTCAAATAATTTAAATATCATAGGCTGTGTTTAGGGTGATGGCTCCATCTTCTCCAGACAGTGAAACTTAAAGATATGAGAAGACAAAAAGTACTGTATTTTGGCACTCCATTGGCTCAATTCCATGATAAAAATGACAATTACACAAAGTACCAATGAGAAAGAAGATCATCATATGATTTTATTTGGGCATAACTTCAGTCAGTCCACAATACTGAAGCATTGGTTTATAGTTTTATTGGGTCTTAATTACATGTGACCAACTTGGAAAGGAGGAGGAAAGATGATTTGAAGGGTAGACATAAGATACTATGCAAATTAAAATGTATGTAAATTAAAATTTATGTCTAACCTAGTTTATCATCAGCATCATATTGGGGCTTTATAACGTATATTCCCAAGCTCCATCCCTGGAAATTTTTATTGGATAGGTTGGAAGATTTAAGTGAATTCTAAAATTACACTTCAAGAATTATTTATTTCTGGTAACTAAGTAAAAGAAACAGACTTTGGAAAAGTCGCGGTCACCTTACTTTCTGGACACAAGCCTCCTCAGGGCACCTTTTACGTCCTTGTTTCTCAGCGTGTAGATGACAGGGTTCAACATGGGAGTCACCAAGTTGTAGAAGAGGGTAAGGAATTTCCCTTGGTCCTGAGAAGAATTATTTCCCGGTTGCATATACATGTAGATAATATTCCCATAAAACAACGAGACCACAGTGAGGTGGGACCCGCACGTGTTGAAAGCCTTCCTTCTTCCCGTGGCCGACTTCATGCTCAGCACTGCCAGGCCAATGTGGCTGTAGGAGACGAGGATGAGCGCCAGGGGCACCAGGACAATCATTACTGATAAGATGAAAACCGTGCTCTCCACAGCCACGGTGTTCACACAGGCAATTTTTATCAGAGCTGGCATCTCACATAGGAAATGTTTCACCTTACATCTTCCGCATCGTGGCAGCCTCATGGTCACCGGAGACATAGCCAGGGAGTTGAGGAGCCCGACCCCCCAGGCCACAGACACCAGCTTCCAACAGAGCTGAGGGTGCATAACGATGGAATAGTGCAGGGGCTTGCAGATTGCAGTGAAGCGGTCGTAAGCCATGACTGCCAGGAGGACACATTCTGTGCCACCCAGACCCAGGAACATGAAGAGCTGGATGGCACAGCCTGTGTAACTGATGGTCTTGTCTGGGCCACCCAAGTTGAAAAGCAGCTGGGGGATGGAACTGGTGGTAAAGCAGAGGTCTAGGAAGGACAGGTTGGTGAGGAAGAAGTACATGGGCGTGTGGAGGCAGGGGTCCAGGCGGGACACCAAGATAATGACGATATTGCCCACCAAGGTCACAAGATAGAAGACGAGCACAAACACAAAGAGAGTCTGCTCTAGCTGGGGTCTGTCTGAGAAACCCAACAGGATGAACTGGTCCTGGCAGCTCTGGTTGGACATGCCAGCGGACCATCAGTGCAGGCCTACAGTACGGTGTGCTCTTAGTGAAGCAGGCTAAGGGATTAAGACCAGAGGAATAGCACGTGTAAATAATTAAGTAAGATTTCAATATTCTGTGCAGATGTAGACTGTATATTTTAGGAAGAATCTCTTTTTATTAGCTTCTTTTGTTTCTTTTTGGATACCAAAAAAGTAGAGATCACTAGAATTTTTGTTAAACACAGACACCTGTAAAAGATAGGAAAAGGGTTTTCTGGAGGCAAGATGGCAGAAGAAAGGGGACCTCATTTCACCTGGTCCCTTGAAGTTAGCTAGATAAGTGTCAAATCATTCTGAACGCCTATAAATTCACCCTGAGATATAAGAAAAGAATTGCTGGAATTCTATAAATAGAAAAGCAAACACTTTTTGCAAGGTAGGAGGTGTGGGGAAGTGAATCTGAGGGTATATATTGGAAGATAAACAGCAGGGGGAGGGAGCCTTCATAAGCCCGCTACTGGAAAGTGATATAGCCCCAGAGTGCAAAATCAGAACCTCTAGAAGTCTACTCCAGTGAGGATGTACCTGCCTGAAAGGTGCTTAGGTGAGGATGTGGGGCAGAATCCTAGGTGGGACAGTGTGGTCTCAGGATCCTTGAGGTCACAGGAAGACCTGAGCCAGCACAGTTCCCAAGCATTGAAACAGGGAAACCGGTTAGTCAGTGAGCCCAGGAGGGGACTCTCCGCTCCATTGGCCATAAACTGCCAACCCTGGCCGATCAGGCAACAGCTCTCCCTGCAGGGACCCTCTGCCTTTCCCCAGGAGGATCGGTGTGGGCTCACACCTCAGGAGTCTGCAGAGTTTGGCACACACAAAAGTGAAGACTGCTTATCCCTGAGAATTTACCGAAGAGAGGGGATTGCGATCTCTCAGATCTCGGGCTGGAGATCAGGTGCATCCGTTTTTATTTTCATCTTCTAAATAGGCAAGGAAAGCCTTCAGGACACAAAAGCCACATAGAGCAACCAGAAGCAGCTCACACTGAGCTTGGCCCCCTAGCAAGGGGCAGTGAAACTCTGGCCAGGCAAAGACACCTGATAATCAGTGCAACAGTCCCCTCTCCCAGAAGGCCAGCTGAAACAACAGGTGAATACCAAGTTTAGCAAACACACAGGACCCGAAAACCCCAGTACTAGGGGAAAATAGTATATAGAATTCGAGGTTTTTCTCATGATTCATTTATCTTGCAGTTTAAAATTTTCCTTTTCTTTTTTTCTTTTTTCCTTTCAACTAGTTCCTTATTTTGTCAACTCTGTTTTCAACTCTTTTTTAACTTTCATTTTTTTACATTTATATTTCATAGATATATTCTTCATTTTTGGCTTCCTTTCACTGTATTCAATTTTATTTTTTCTATATATATATAAGTTTTTCTTTCTTCACGATTTTGGGATTCAGTGTCTTCTAACAAACCAAAATACACCCAGGACCAAGTGGATCACCCCGTTTTGTCCATCTGGAAGATTATATTCTCCTTCCCCTGCTTTTTTTTTCTTTTCTTTTCTTTTCTTTTTTAGTTTCTGACCTCTTCAGATTTGGCTAGTGTGTATTTCACTTGGGTGAATAAGACTGATAAACCTCTAGCCAGACTTATCAAAAAGAAAAGAGAAAGGACCCAAATTAATAAAATCGTGAATGAAAGAGGAGAGATCACAACCAACACCAAAGAAATACAAACAATTTTAAGAACACAGTATGAGCAACTAAGGCCAACAAATTAGGAAATTTGGAAGAAATGGATGCATTGCTGGAAACTTATAAACTACCAAAACTGAAACAGGAACAAATAGAAAATTTGAACAGACTCATAACCAGCAAGGAAATTAAGGCAGTAATCAAAAATCTCCCAACAAACAAGAGGCCAGGGCCAGATGGCTTCCCAGGGGGAATTCTACCAAACATTTAAAGGAGAAATATTATGGCAAAAATTAACAAGACAGGAAACAACAAATGTTGGTGAGGATGTGGAGAAAGGGGAACCTTCTTACACTGTTGATGGGAATGCAAGGCAGTACAGCCACTCTGGAAAATAGCATAGAGGATCCTCAAGATGTTAAAAATAGAGCTACCCTATGACCCAGCAATTGTACTACTGGGTATTTACTCCCAAAGATACAGATGTAGTGAAAGGAAGGGGCGCATGCACGCCAATGTTCATAGCAGCAATGTCCACAATAGCCAAACTGTGGAAGGAGACAAGATGTCCTTCAACAGATGAATGGATAAAGAAGATGTGGTTCATATATACAATGGAATATTACTCAGTCATCAGAAAGGATGAATACCTACCATGTGCATCGGCATGGATGGAACTGGAGGGGATTGTGCTAAGTGAAATAAGTTAAGCAGAGAAAGACAGTTATATGGTTCCACTCATATGTGGGACGTAAGGAATAACATGGAGGACCATTGGGAAAGGGAGGGAAACTGAATGGGAAGTCATCAGAGAGAGAAACAAACCATGAGAGAATCTAGACATATTGTTTTTAAAAATATATGCTTTTTTTTATACCCAAGAAAGAACTAAATGCCAAATAAGAAAGAAATCTAGGTAAATAAATTTTTCATATTTCAAACTGATCAATTCAAAAGTCATAAATGTGTTCTTTATAAAAGCATTCCCATGCACCAGAAAAATCTCAAAATCCTTTTAATACTTCCTGGAACCAAAGATTCCCTTGATTACATTATGTAATTGAAGAAATAAAAGTTTTAGTTTCATTTTAATGTGTCAAAGGCATTGCCAAAATCACATACTTTAACACACTCAAAGATGATCTTATGACCTATCATGTAAAGGACATTTTTCAGCACCTCAAATTACTTATGATGTCTCCTGTGCTCTATCTACAGAACATGGTGGGGTGGAGTTTTTTTGTTTTGATTTTGTTTTTCTAAGTAGGCTCCACACCCAACACAGGGCTTGAATTCAAGACTCTGAGATCAAGACCTGAGCTGAACTTAAGAGTCAGATGCTTAACCAACTGAGCCACACAGGCACCCTGTATAGATTATGGTGTTTTGAGTCAGAAGACTTTGACTTGGTGCTGTGTGGGTTGTCCTGTGAGTCACCTCTAGCTCAGGTGCATAGAGAGCCTTGTGAATCTGCCAGTAACCACTTTAGTTACCTAACTAGTTCCTACTATAGCTGGTAGACAAGAGAGATCCAGGAGAGGCAGGAGAGAGAGTGAAGGAGCCGCATCTCCATCTCCACCTCTGTACAAGTAGCTCATACACACTGATGTCTTACACACCATTACTTCTGTTTGGAAAGGGCTTTGCATGTAATAAACCATGCTAGAGATATTAGTTATTACTATTATAAGCAGGAAAGACCAGGTCTATATTATACATAACTTTTCCCATGCTATTTGGAGTTTAAATATTAGCAGCGTTATCAGCAAAGACTAAGCAATTTTAGCCAGTTTAAATTAATTATAACTGTATAGAGGACTTGAGAAGCAAACTTTGGACTAGATGTTATACTCGAAGTGATTTGAAGAGAGCTCTGCTGATATGTATGTCAATAGAGCCTTAGGTCAGAGAAGTTAAGATTATCATCTGTGAAATAAAAATTACTAAAAACATTTATATTAATAAGTAATTTTGTATTCAATAAATATTTATGGAGCTACTGTTCTATATCACTCACCATATTATATGCTAGAGATACACTACTTAAAAAAATAGTAATTTACCTCATTGATTTATAGTCTAGTGGGAAAAACAGACATTCATCAAAAACTCACACAAATCAATGTAAAATCACTAACAATATTATTAAGCCCTGACTTAGTGCCAAGCACTGTACTAAGTATTTTCTTAGACTGTTTTATTTAGTTCTCATACCTGAATTTGGAGGATGTAGGTACTAAATAACTTACCAAGGGTGTACAGTTAGGAAGTTGTAGATGTGGGATTCGGGTCCAGGCCTATTTGTCAAGCCAAATTTCTACACACCATGAGACTGAAATAGAAAGATAATTCATTAACCTCAGTAATCTTCCATTTGGTGCAATTCAGGTGAACCCAATGATTTGAGTCCTTTAATCACTGTTTTGGTCTCAATTGAAGAAGAATGTCAAAGAAGTCAATGGAAGACAAGTCAAGCTAAGGAAATGTCACCAAAACTCAGTTTTCTTAAACAAATAAGAAATATGTAATTATTATTAGTTCACAAGTTGCTAGATTTTAAATAAAAAAATCAGTGATAAATTCAAACATAACTATATATTGACCATTATAAATTGCTAAAAATAACCTTTTTTGGAAAACTGGATATTGCAAAGATAACCTAAAATAATTATTGAAAAGGATTATGATTGAAATTATTAGAAAACCAACATGACAATTTATTTTCCCATGATCACAGACTAACAATAGTTAAACACGCTTTATGCAAATATTTTAAATCAATAATTATAGAGTATATATAATATTTTATCTATCGATCTATATTGGCAGATAGTATTGGTTGCTCTTATTTTTTAATTATCTAAATCAATAATTATGACCAGAATTATATATTTTATTGTCATAACACATGTTACTTTATATGTTTATTTTTTTCTTACTTATTGAACATTAATTTTCTTTAGGTGTCAGGCAGGTGGAAACATGCGTGGACACATGGGAGGAACTGTGATTTTCTGTCTTATCTCTGTGGTAAGTCAATTTTGCTAATCTGATTTTCCTTTATCTGTTAGGGACTTAGAGGTGTTAGCAAACTTAGGTCAAATTTGGCAGGCAAGAGTTAGTTGCTGGAAAGAGCTCTGAGGTGCCCCATAGTGGAGGGGTAGAACAAAGGTGAGAGAGACAAGAAATTTGCAAACGTAGTGAAAGAAGGTAGAGAAGTCTGAGTCTATCCTAAAAGTTACACAATCAATGGAAGAAGGACAATAATAAGATAGCCAGTAATATCAGTCAAAACACCATCAACAGACACTAAAATCGGTAGATCAAGGAATCAAGATATAAATATATGTTTGGAATTATTAGAATGAACTAAAATAGGAATAGTTAAAAACTTCATCTTTGGAGTATGCAGTTTGGTATTGGAAGATAGCATATGAAATTATTTTTGCTTTGTATGATAGACCTTTTTGTATGTTTTGCTGCTTCAACTCTTGTATATATTATTTTGATACAAGTATGTATTTTTAAAATGAAACTTATAATTACTTAGAAAAATATGAATACAAAATATACAGCTCAGAGCAGTATATTATGACAATTATTCAAGTTCTAGCTCTACCTTTACTGGTCACATAACATTAGTCAAGATTTTTAACCACTCTGTTCTCAGTTTTCTTATCTGAACTAGGAATGGAAAAGTGCATGCCTGGGGCTCCTGGGGGGCTCAGTGGGTTAAGTGTCCAACTTGATTTCAGCTCAGGTCATAATCTCAGGGTACTGGGCTTGAGCCTCACATCAGATTTTTTTTTTTTTTTTAAGATTTTATTTATTTATTTGACAGAGAGAGAGAGATCACAAGTAGGCAGAGAGGCAGGTGGGCGGGGGGAGCAGGCTCCCTGCTGAGCAGAGAGCCCGATGCAGGGCTCGATCCCAGGACCCTGAGATCATGACCTGAGCCGAAGGCAGAGGCTTTAACCCACTGAGCCACCCAGGCCCCCGCCATCAGATTTTATGTGGAATCTGCTTAAGATTCTCTCTCTCCCTCTCCCTTTGCACCTCTACCCCCACTTGTGCATGCACTCTCTCTCTCAAAAAAAAATTAAATTTTTTTAAAAAATGCACACCTTAAAATAGTATTGTAAGGATGAAGTCATGTATGTAATTATATCGCATAACATATTGAACTGTATTGCAACAATGTGATAAAGACTACTTGTTTTGTTCTAATTATTAGCATTATTTTCATTAAATTGTTATCTTTCTCTCTTTTTTATTCCTCTGTTAATTCTTGTCTATTCCACTGTGAAATGGAATTGATTGATATGGACAAAAATATCAAACATTGTCAATGTCACACAAAGGAAGCAGGAGCATTGATAATCGCTCCTATTGCTCAGCACAAATCTTGGGTGTTAGTACTTCTTTTAATATGGACCACTTAAAAAAAAAAAAGAAAAAAAAATTTGGACCCAATTCACTTTGAACATTTATTCTGAGTGATATCTTCTTTACATATGACTCAAATACCATTCATATGCTGATGATTACTAAATCAATAGCTCTTAAATTTTTATTCTGAAATCTAGATCTGCACATTCAACTTCTTCTGAATATCTAGACTTGAGTGAGTAATAGGTAGTTGAGAGTCAGCATAGTGCTGAAGAGCCCAGACTTGAGCATGGTTTCATATCCTAGTAATGCTATTGAGTATAAGAGACGTTGGGCAAGTTATTTAAACACTCTGCCTCAACTTTATCATCTGTAAAATGGGCATAATAATAGCTCCTACTTCGGAGAGTTGTTTGGAGGATAAAATGAGTTAATATGTTTATATTTGGTTAAGAATACAGACACCTAACAAAATAAATGTATCTTTTGTTTGTTGAATTATTTACCAGGGCTTTTTTAGTCTATCAGGAACACTGACTCTGAACATGCACAAATATATCCCAATTACAGATCCAGTAAAACTTCAGTTCTCATGCAGATTGATAAGGCTATGGGAAGTTGTCAGGCTCAAAAACACGTGACAAATTTCAAAGAATTACTATGAAAATTTGGAGGTGAAATTTGCTCCGAAATTTGATAGTCTAGGATGGATGATGCTGTCTTGATGATGCTCTCCTACCATTAATGTGTCTCCATGTTCTCAGTTCTTGGGAAGGCAGCAAAATTAGGGTGAGTCCACTTTGGTCAGAGCAATTCTAGCTTGAAGGCTCAGCTTGGTGTGTAGCTATGTGGCCTCAGCCAACTGAGTGAGTATCCTTATCTGTCCAGCAGGATGATAACAATAGCAGCAACATCCCTTATACTGGTGTAAAGATAAAGAAGCTAACTTATGAAATGTTTATAATTTTGCCTAACAACATCATTCATGCAGAGGGTTATTATTATCACAGTAGTTATATTCCTTGTAAGTGCTCCTGGCCATATGTGGTTCAGGAACTCCTGGGCTTTAGGGGAGGGTTGCTTTGTTGTGTTTACATATGGTATTCATAGGTTTTATTTCTTTCAAGGCAACATTCTGGAAGGAAAGAAAGCTATGGAATCCACAGTGTCCTATACATAGAGTGAATAAGTTTTGGCCTATAATTTTTGGGAGTACAGATGTAAAGAATATTTCAAACTCCTTTCCCTATTATTGTCTGTCCCACCACAACAAATAATACTGCTTCTCTTTTTAAAAGAAATTTAAAATTTTATTTTTCATTAATAACTTTGCCTCTGTTTATAATTCACTCACTTTTTCCAGTCTAGTCTTTATTCAAAAGTCTCTAGTAGGTTACCCAACTGCTAGTGTCCTACTTGCACACAGTGAAACTGGACGGTATTTGGGAAAAAACAAAACATGAATGTTTACCATAAAATTGATGCTGTGGCAAATTCTGGGAGTAATATGACAGATAACAGATAGATGATCCTTGCCCTCACACAGATTATAGTCCAGTGTAGGATTTGGAGAAAAATAAGGCAACTATACTGGAGGGTGAAGCATCACGTAATTGGAGGGTGTGTAGACACAGACAGGATGCTTCCCTGAAACCCAGGGGATGAGAGATGTGTTCTTAGAAGAAGTGGTACCTCAAATAAGAGCTTTATCAGGAGAGGGCTAGAGGCAGGAGAAAGAGCGCGTATGGGGGAAGTAGAAAACCTCCGTATTGTGGAATGTGATGGGGCAGGGGGAGGCGCAGCAACGTTCAGTCAGACGAGGGAGGGAGAGGCAATAACGGATAGTATATGCCTGGTCTTGTAGCTCATACTCAGGAGTCGGTCTTTATGTTAAAAAACAACCAAACCAAACCAAAACAAAACTAAAATGTAAAGAAACAAAAAGCAAACCAAAAAAATCGAGAAGCACTGAGTGAAAGTAGATACATTACGGAATTCAGAATTTCAGCCTTACTCTGGCTGCAGCAGATTGGAAGAGAGGGATTCTGTCAAAAGTGCTGCACCTGACCTGCTCTGGGCTGAGAACTGCGGTAAATAGAGCGTAAAGCTGCCAAGCCTCGGAAAGATAATCCGCAGCCCTGGGAGATCTATCAGATGAGAGATGGGAGGGTGAAGCAGTGTCCAAGTTTGCGTCTCCCTGTTTGCACAGATGCTTCATGAAATGGGAACACAGAAGGGAAGGAAACACTTCCTTGGGTTGGTGGAGACAGTCAATTTTATTTGGGAACCAAGTGAGAAGTTTCTACAGGACCTCATAGTGAACAGGTCTGTTAGGCAGATGGACATCTATCTGCAATCTTCCCACCTTTTTGAATCACTCATAGCCAATTGTTGCCAAATATAAATGTATGCAACTTTGCTTATGTGGAAAACAAAAAGAACTTTTAGGAAATTTTCAGTTTTTAAAAAAAATTAAAGTGACTAATTCATCTAGGCACAAATTAAGGCAATATGATACATAGAATGTTGTAAAGATTTGGGACACAATTCATTTTGTTTATTTATTTATTTATTTATTTTTTGCGTTAGTTCATTTATAATTAGAGTGACTGATCACATGAGGTACATAAATTATCAATCTATTCAAGAAGTTTAATATAGTCAGCTTGTTCTCAAAACTCACTGGTATGAATAAATTTATACAGTCCATGTCTAGAGGTAAAAATGACATCCAATAAAATCAACAGAATTTAAAAAAATCTGTAGAATTTTCCAATAGAAAAGAAGAAACTGATTCCTCTTTAGCTTGAATTAGTGAAATCTTAGACTGAGGGAAATTTAATCCAATGTGATGAGTCACTTATTATGGATGGATTTTTCAAATGTCTGAAAGATTTTTATCTTTTTATAGGAAGTTTTCTTATAATATTCCAGGGTAAAGGAAACATTTTGAAGCATATTTTATCCATACAAGTTATATAAAAATGGTACAACTTTACAAATTATTAGCAATAACTAAACATGGCCAAAAAATGAATTTAGTAGACCTGCCTCTGACATCGTAATGAAAGCCTGATGAATATGTAGATTATTGAAGTTTGGCTAGAAGTTCTGTGTCAGAATCCAAGAATCTGAATTCTGTCTGGAACTTTATGAGCATGAATTTTTAGTACTTCATCTGTCTACACGAATTCTACTTCTACTATTATCTGTCTTCTTGCCATTACTATATTAAAAGTCATGTTTCAGTCCAGCATTTCCTTCCTCGTGTAATTTTCCCTATGCTCCTCTTTTTCCCTAGATTTGTCAAAGAATACAACCATTAATAATATCATTAAGTGTGACTGCCAATCCTATTTTTATGGTTAACAGAAAAGTGGATCAGGGTAAAAAAAAATTATTTTATTGTTAGAAAATAAATAAATAATTTAAATATTACCTGCCTCCTTTTGAAGTATCCATGAGGAAATATTGTCAGGATTTACTTCTGTTCTCATTCTTGTTTTCTTATTCTTTTCTCTTCTCTGAAAATTAGCTTTAGTTCTAGGAAGTTGGTTAGTGGCCTCAGTTCTTGAAGATATTTGCCCTTTTGTGACTTTAACTTGTAACTTGCTTCTGAGCATGAAAATAAATTCTACAAGGACATCAGTGTGAGAGAGCAACTGCTCACTAGATAGGTGTACAATTTACATCTACAACTGTGACCTCAGTTACTTTGACCCTCAACTTGTGTTGAGCCGAAACAAAGTACCATTTGTGAGGACATCCTGAGGCTTCACCACATCTCACACCAGGAGTCTGAGATCTTCAGACTCCTAAAGGACTATTCTGAGGTAACCAAAACCATTTATACTTTAAATTCTTGCTGAATGTCTCAGATTGCAGAACTAAAAATGTTTTCCTCTCTTCACTAAAGCCTTTGGGAACGTATGTTCCATTGAAGCAATTAGACAAGTTTGCTACTGTCCAGAAAGGAGGACCAGTGGGACGCATATAAGAAAACTCATATCTGGGCTTCCTTCAGAGTTTGAGCATAGGGGTGAGGGAGGGGGGTCCTTGTGTTCATTTTAAATAAGATCCCTACTTCCTGTAGCTCACCTCTGAGGCTGAGGAGACTTAGCCAAGCCTGAGACTATCGCAAAGCATTTAGTGTTCTTTTAGATGCCAGAAGTTTGTTTTTAGTTTTGTCATGATTTCAAACTTACAGAAGATGGTAAGATTGGTACAAATAACTTTTTGTTATTTATTTCCTGCATTATTTCCTACATTATTTGAGAACAGTTTGCTCCATCATACCCAAATACCTCAGCGTACTTCCTACAAACAAGATCATTCTCCTATATAACCATAACACAACTGTCAAAATTATGAAGCCTACATTTACGCATTACTATGATTTAAGTCACACACTCCCCTCAGGTTTTAACAGTTGGCCCAATAATATCGCTTATAGCAAAAGGATCCAAACAAGTATGATGCATTGCATTGATTTCCTGTATCTTCCTCGATCCAGTCTCCTCAATCCAGAAAATCCCTCAGTCTTTCCTTGACTTCTATGACTTTGATACCTTTGAAGAGTACAGAATAGTTATTATAAAATAAGCTCAATTCCTCAACATGGGCTTATCTGATATTTCTCTATGATTAGATAGTTTATACATCTTTGGCAGAAATATCATAGAGCCCAGGGGTGCCTGGGTAGCTCAGTTGGTTAAGCCTCCCATCCTTGGTATCAGCTCAGGTCATGATCTTGCAGTCGGGGGACTGAGCCCTGTGTCAGGCTCCGCACTCAGTGCAGAGTCTGCTTCAGGTTGTCTCTTCTTCTCCCTTCCACTCACTCTCTCTGTCTCTCAAATAAATAAATAAAATCTTAAAAAAAAGAAAGAAATATCATAGAGATGATGTTGTGTCCTCATTGCATCTTATTAGGAAGGCACAAGATGTCAGTTTGGCTCATTACAGATGATATGAACTTTGATCACTTGATTAAGGTAGCATGTTCCGGGTTTCTCCACTTAAAGTTCCTCTTCTTTCTTATTGTAAGTAAGAAGTATTTTATGGGGCAGTAAATGTAAATATCCCATTCCTCATCACCCTCTCTACTTGCTTTAGTACTTATTAACTTGGCCGAATTAATTATAACTATGACTTTCTAATACCACTGTTCTTTCTACAGTTATTAGTTGGCATTTCACTTAAGGAAAAAAAAAATCACTCTTCTTCCTTCCTCCTTTTCTCTCTTTCTTCTGTCTTTCCCTCCCTCCCCACCTTTCTTTCTTCTATTCAATATGGATTCCTATTTATTCAATTAGTTACAATATATTAATATCATTATTTATTTATATGCTGAAATTATCCCAGATTTGTACTGCAGGGACTCCTCCAGCCTGCCTTCTATGTCCATTTTAAAGAAACATTTATGGGGCGCCTGAGTGGATTGGTTAGTTACGTGCCTCCCTTCAGCTCAGGTCCTGATCCCATCCCAGGTTCCCGGAATCCAGCCCCTTGTTGCGCTCCCTGCTGGAGCCTGCCTCTCCCTCTGCCCTTTCCATCCCCCTTGTGCTCTTTTTCACTCTCTCTCAAATAAATAAATAAAAATGTTTAAAATGAAAAAAAAAAGACACATTTACTTTGAAATAATTTTAGATTTACAGAAGGGATGCAGCATAGTACAGAGTTCATGTGCCCTTCGCCTGTCTTCTAGTACTGTTAAAATTTTATGTAACCATGGTTCTGTGTCCTCTGACCTGTCCCCATCATTCTTTGAACACTTTCTTGCTTTTTAACACAAGATATTCCAGATTCGTCTTAACCTTCTCTTGTCCCAAGTCTGGACGCAGCCGTTTCTGCGCCCTAACCCACAAGGATTGGTTGGCAATTTGCCTCCACTTTGTGCAGTCAGAATCTTTTGCCGGTTTCCGGATATGAGCTAGCACACAGGATGAGAGATCACGGAACTAGAAAGAGATCAGTTCCCATTGGGGAAGGACGAGCACTGCCACAGCGTTTATATGAATTGAGGCTCTGGCTGGTCTTCAGCAGCAACCTCCTCAGTTCTTCCTCGAATGGTAGTGTGGGAACTCACCAGATTGACTGCCTATGGGGGAAAGGGAAACTCTCAGAGTTTTGAAGGATTTTTGGCTATGGGGGCCAAGATAACATTGATACCAGGAGACACAAATGCTGTCGTGGGCCCTCTGTTAGAGTGGAGACATGTGTTGGCCAATTGATGAATAGACCCAGTCCAAGACCCAAAATGGGTCTGTACTAGTTTTATATTGTGGCTTTAACAAATTATCACAAACTTGGTGGCTGGAAACACCACAAGCTGATTTACTGAGAGTTCTATAGGTCACAAGTCCAACATGGGAGTCACTGCGCTGCAATCAAGGTGTCAGTGGGGCTGCATTCCTTTCTGGAGGGGACTTGTGTCCCTGCTATTTCTAGCCTCTAGAGCCTGCCTGTGCTCTTTGCCTTGTGTTCCCTTGTTCCATATTTAAAGCCATCATTCGACTGAGTCTTTCTTGTGTTGTGTTTCTGAGTTTTCTGTCATTGCACTCTTCTCTGATCACAGCTGGGTAAGATTCTCTGGCTTTAAGAACTCATGTGATTAGATTGGGCCCAGTCTAGGTAATTCAGGATAATTTCCCCATCCCAAACTCCATATCCCTAATCATGTCTGCAAACCCCCTTTTGTCATAAGGTAGGATTCACAGATTCTAGTGGCATCTTTGCGGAGCCATTATTGTGCCTGCCAGACCTCAGTGGATCCATGGATCATATGGTGGTCGTTTCCTATGCTCCAGAGCATAATTGGGATGCATTGGTTCACATTGATTCCTTTTTTTTTTTCCCTTACTAGATTGCTGGTTGAGTATAAAAAGATATAACTCAGGAATAGCAAGATGGAAGAGATGCATAGGGCAGGGTATGGGAAAATGATATGGAGCTTCCACACCCTCTCCAAGGACACCACTGTCCCCAAATCTCCACATATTTATTAACCCAGAAGCTCTCTCACACTGGTTCTTGACTTGTTGACTGGTATCCATTGTGGTATAAAAGGCTGAAAGGAGGCCCATTAAACTCTCCCCAACTCCAGCCACAATAGTATATCACAATCAATACCACATTACAGCTGAAGTGGCAGATTAATAATGCCACCCTTAAAGACTTAAAGGTATAGGGATAGTAGTTTCCATTATATCCCCATTCCATTCACCAGCCTGGCTCCTGCAAACATCAGATGGATTGTCGTGGGTGACGGTGGCTTATTGCAAGTTCACCAAATGGTAGCACCATTGCAGCTGTGGTGTTGGGTAGGGTATCATTAATAAAACAGATCCACATACACGCTGGTCATTATTACACACTCATTGACCCAACAATACAGACAAGTAAAGGCAGTTTGGATTCACTTGGTGTGGACAACAGTATATATTTACAGTATGTTTCAGAGATGTGTTAGCTTTTTTCCGTCATTGGTAGTAGAGCCTGAAAGGACCTTGATTATCTGGGCATTCTGAAGAATGTCATACTCTTCACCATATTGATGACATTATGTTAACTGGCAGGTCATCAGGAAAGTGGCAACTACTCTAGAAGCTTTTTAGGATACATACTGCAGAGAGTGGGAGATAAATGCTGCAAGAATTAGAGTTCTATCACATCAATAACGTTTTAAGGTGGTCAGGGGAAAATAGGTAGTCCACATTCCTATGTCATTGACTTTATTTTACCAATGTCTTTCTCTCAACTAACACCAATAGATTCATGGGGGCTTCACTAGGACCACCTGAAACAGGAAGGAAAACACAGACCTGGTTAACAGATGAAGCAGCTTGGTATGTTGCTGAGAGCCAAAAGTAGAGTGCTGCTGATTTATAACTGCCCCCCCCACCTCCCCCACCCCCACCGCCACTCCAGGGTATCTGAGAAAGACACTGGTGAGAGGATATCCTCCCAATGGGCAGAGCTTCAGGCCTACCACCTAGTCATCACTTCATATTGAGAAAACATAGATCTGAGGTAAGGATCTGCTATATTCCAGGGCAGAGGTGAGTGGGTTTGGCTGGTTTATCAGGGACCTGGAAGGAACAAGATTGGAAATTGGAAATTTGAGGACAAGAAGGTCTGAGGAACAAATAAATACGTGAGTGGATCTGTAAGAGTGGCCACACCGTGTATGCATCTCTGTATCACATTTGATGACCACCCAAGAAATCATCAACTACAGAGGAGGCAATAAATTGTACCATGCATGGGCCCGATAGGGGCTCCCTCTCACCAGCATTGAGCTGGTTATTGCTGCTGTGAACCTGTGTACCTAAAAAAATTGGAAGCACACTTTTGGGTAAATGTTGCTTGAAAATGAAAATTGAAGTTGCAGTCTATTTAAACTGGAAGACAAAGAAATCATTATATATGGACATCTATAGTGCAGGGCCAATGGAAAGAGGAAAGATTTATAGCATTAAATCCTTCTGACAGAAATCAAACAAAATGGGAAAAATGAATTAAAATTTCAATTCAAAATGGTAGGAAAATAACAGAAACTTGAATGAAAGAAGAAAGACTAGAACAAAGAAGACTAAAGGAGAAATTGATGAAATAAGGTAAAAATGAAAAATAAAAAAATGAAAAATAGTTAATCCATATAACTAATATTTTCTATTCAAAGGATGCATGAAATAGATAACTGGTTAGTATGGTCTTGAAAAAAGAGTTAACAAAGTAGCATGAAGGAGAATTAGAAGAATGAAAAAAAGATACGCAAAGATTTTAAAACAAGTATTTGAGAATGTTATTCAACTCCATCTCAATCTGTGATATACTATATAATACGAACAATATTCCATGAAATATATTGCCAAAGTTGGCTCCCACTGTGAAAACATTAATACTCAATACATAATTCCATAGAAGTAATTATAAATGTAATAAATATCTATTTCTCTAAGATACACAGATGGTTTTATGAATGATTCTAGTAAACTTTCAAAGAACACATAATTTCCACAATCATTTCAAACCATTGGAAACTATGAAAAGCTACTCAAGTCACTTTACAGGGCTGGAATCCTCCTGATATTATTGTGAGACCAAGATAGTAAAAGAAAAAAATGTTTGGCTCAGCTGTGAGCATAGAAGGGAATGTTCCAAATAAAATTTTAGTAAACAATATTGGTATAAAGAAAAATAAATTTATAATATGACCAAATGGAGTTCATTCCAACAAAACAAAGAAGTCTTAATATTATGAAATCTAAAAATATAATTTACCACATCTATAGCTTAAAGTGAAAAAACAAAATCCTGGGACAGATATTTCCCACCAATAGGATGCTTTCCACATAAATATGAAAGGATTTAACCTTCTCTCTCTCCCCTTCTCTCTCTCTATATTTACACTTGGTATATAACTCAAGAGGCTTAAAAGGATATCAAATAAGCATGTTGATACCAAAAAATATTCTATTAAATTTAATATTCATTAATGATCTGTATCCTGAGTATATGGTCCATGAGTTAGGAACACAATGATAGGCAAGCTACCAGAAGACCCAAGTAGAGTGACTTAAACAATTAGATGTTTGTTTATCTCACAAAAAACAAATGCAGTTCAGGTTTGGTGAAGAATTCAACGATGTTATCACAGAATCCAAACTTTGTCTATATTACTGTTCCATTATCTGTTAGGTAACACATTCATCCCCTGCTGAGTCTCCTATAGTTTCACCATGACACCTGTCATTCCTAGGCTTATGTGTGCTTTGTGGGTAGGAAAATAAGTAAGAGACGAATAAAACAATGAAAATACTTGAGATAATAAAGATGTTGATTGTTTAGTGTTACAATGATATCCCTGAAACCCCAAGAAATTTAGCACTCAAACTATTACAACTGGAAGGTAAACTGAGCCACATGCAAAATCAGTGATAAGCCTTTTTTGCTGTTGCAAACCAGAACCAACCATTGGACACTAAATAAGAAAATGGTGTTAAGAAGAGTGAAAATAATGAAGAAAAATATCAACTTTAGCAAAGTCTTGAGTAACTGCAGAAATATGCCATATTTTTGGAGGAGAAGTCTTAGTAGTTTAATTTCTCTTAAATGAATTTATAAATTTATTTCCATCCCAATAAAACAGCATTCTAAGATTATAAATAATCTCAACAAACTAGTTTTAGACTATAAAGGGAAGTTTCAATAAAAAATCATTATAGGATATTTTAATAAAATACTTTAATAAAAGTAAGGAAAACCTTACTTTTTAATAAATATTTTATTTTAGAATATTTTTAAACTTACAGAAAAATTGTAAAGATAGTGCAGAAAGTTCCCATATAGCCCACATCCAGTTTCCTCTATTATTTTTTTTAAGATTTTATTTATTTATTTGAGGTAGAGAGAGTACACGCATGAGCAGAGTGAGGGGCAAAGGGAGAGAGAGAGGGACAAGCAGACTCTGCTCTGAGCACTGAGCCCAGAGACCCTGAGATTGTGACCTGAGCACCTGAGCAGAAACTAAGAATCGAGCGTTTAACTGACTGAGACACCCAGGCACCCTGCTTATATTATTAATACCTTACAATAATATGGAATAGTCATCATAATTAACAAACTAATACATTTACACGATTATTAACTGAAGTCCATACTTTATTCACATTTCCTTCATTTCTACCTAGTGTATTTTTTTCCATTTCAAAATCCTTAACAAACTAAATTTAAACTGTATTAAAAAAGTAATTAGGTAGGAGTGACCAACCACACTTGAAAGAGAAGAACATAAGAAGGACTTGGCACGCAATTAATTTATAATATTTAAAATTATGATATTAACATAAAAACAGATAAGCAGATCAATAGAACAGAATCAATTATCCACATGGACAAGGGCTATGTTGATTTTAGTATGGAATAAAGAAAGGGCTATTCAATAATTAGCATTTGAAGAAATGGGCCATTTTGGAAAATACAGTAAATTTAGAAATGTGTCTTCCAATACTCAGAAAATTTCAGATGGTTTAATAATTCAGTTTTTAACCTATAAAACTTTAGAGGAATATATATCAGAATATCTCCATGATTTTAGAGGAAAGAAAGCTTTATCAAACAAAATGCAAAAAACGAAAGTCACAAAGAAATTGATCAACTGAAAAGGAAAACCCCTCTATGTCAACTAAAATAAAACTTTTGTCCTTCCCATTCCACTCACAGAACCCTTCTGTGACCAGATGTGTGGTTTTTTCTCTACACTGACCGATTCTCTAACACCAGCTGGGTGTCCTACAATTCAACTCAGATCTGACACCGTCTACCTGGAGTTAGGGTCAGATCCCACAAGTGAAAGGCTCAGTACCGCCCCACCCCCACCCTAAATACCCTTCTTCTGACATAAATTGCAAATCCCAAGCTGTCACTTGTGCCTCTGACTGACTGGCTATAAGTCAGGGTTCCCAGAACTTCCTCCTCATGTTCCATAACGTCTAGAATGACTCACAGAACTCAGGGAAACATTTCTGCTTACCGGTTTATTACCTAATAAAGAATATGATAAAGGATACAGATGAACAACCAGATGAAGAGATAACATAGGCGAAGTCCAGAAGGGTTCCAGCACAGGAGCTTCTGTCCCTGTGCAGTTGGGGTTCACCAGCCCAGAAGCTCCCTGAATCCCATGCTTTAGTGATCTTTATGGGGGCTTCCTCTTGTAGGAATAACTAATTATTCACTCAGTCTTCAGCCTCTGCCCGTCCCTGGAGGATGGATGGTGAGGTTGAAAAGTTCCCAGCTTATAGTCATCGCTTGGTATTTCTGGTGGCCAACCCGCACCTTGGAGCCCACCAAGACTTGCCTCATTAGAACTAAAGAACCAGGAAATTCTGAAGGATTTTAGAGCTCTGTGTCAGGGACTGGGTCAAAGACCAAGCATTAGTATAGAACATATTCTTTGTACCTCTATCACTTAGGAAATCACAAAAGTTTTGGGAGCTTTGGCCAGAAGCCAGGGACAAAGATTAAAAAAAAATATGTATTTCTTATTATAGCATAACATCACATTACTAAATATCATGACATTGCTTTATAAGCTCAGTACAAAAAATACCTTATTAATAAAACCTTTAAAAAAAAAGATGATAGGAGAGAATACTCAACAGTGAAATAAACTTGAGGCACCTGCATGGCTGAGTCAGTTCAGCATCTGACTCTTGCTTTTGGCTCAGGTCATGATTTCATGGGTCATGAGATCAAGTTTTGCAAAGGGCTCTGTGCTCAGTGGGGATTCTGCTTGAAATTCTCTCTCTCCTTCTCCCTCTGCCCCTCCCCATCACCGATATATGCATTTGCACATGCTCTCTCCCTCTCTAAAATAAGTAAAGAAATCTTAAAAAAATAAATAAATAAATAAAATGTAAGGAGTTTAGAATCCTGGGTATGTAAAGTAACCATTCAATTCGGTAGGAAAAATACAAATATCAATGGAAATGGAAAAATATATTAATTGCAATTCACGGATGAAAAAATTCTGTTAGCCAATAAAATATATGAAGATTCTCAAATTCAATAGTAATCAATGTGATGCCAATTCAAACAATAATTTACCATATTTCACCTATAAAAACAATTGTAGTGGAACTGTGGGGTGTATGTTAGAGGGATTTTATCTTAATACCATGTAGGAGCCAGAGCTCAGTCTTCCTGTTGACATGGGGTATGAAGTAATCCATAGATTGGAAATAAAAGAAAGGGAATAGTGTAAGAGGTATTTCAACAATGTAACTGAAAATCCTTGATGTATGTTGGTAATAGAGAAGAAGGAATAGCTCATTGTTCTATAATAAAAGAAATGCTGTTCTCAAAAAAAAAAAAAGAAAAGAAATGCTGTTCTCCAATGCCTAATTTAGTTATTCCATGGCTGACTTGCAGTAATATAGGAACAAAGTGTAGTCTTCCAAAAGAGAAGTAACCTATCTCATGATACTCTACATAGAATATATAATAAATGGGCTTAACTATACTTCAGAGAAGTATGGGAAAGATTTATTTACTTGAAACTGAAAAAAAAATGTACACACACTAAAAAGAAAGCCCACAAAGATATAAAATGAGAGCTGACAAAACCAAAAAAGCAATAAAAGATAAAAGAGCAGAATAATCCTAGAAATGAAGAATAAGATACATAATCTTACTATTTTCTTCCTTAACTGTTTGAGGCTATGAATTTCATGTCAGCACTGATTTAGAAAAATCCCAGAAAATAGTATGTAGTGTTTTGTCAGTATTTTCTGAATGTTTTATAACTGGTAAAATGAATACATTCATAGCCTTTGTAGAAAATTCTAGGTATCGATTATGTCTGTTTGCTTTCAAGATTAACTATAGGCTTTACTTCTTATTGTGATCAGAAAATTATGTCTCTAATAGTCCTGCTTTTTAGAATTAATTAAAATGTTCTTTATGGTCTAAAACATGGGCACTTCTGGCAAATGCTCCATAGGTATTTAAGACAAATGTGTATTCTGTCTTAACCTATAAATTTTTAAAAAATATTTTATTTATTTATTTGACAGAGAGAACAAGTGCACAAGCAGGGGGAGCAGCAAACAGACGCAGAGGGAGATGCAAGCTCCCCGTGGGGCAAGGAACCCGATGCGGGACTCGATTCCAGGACCTGGAGATCATGACCTGCGCTGAAGGAAGACGCTTAACCACCGAGCCACCCAGGTACCCAATTATTTAGAATTTTTCTGCATGAGACCTATGTCTATTTTCCTACGTATTTAAGGTTCATTTATTTATATCAATATGGATCACATATTTATTTTGTACTTTGGGTTTTATCAATACATTTTATTTATTTTGTTGCTCAAATTGCTACAGCTTTGGCCACTGAGAGCTTTTACAGTTGCCTGCCATGTCACTTTGATACACTCCCATCGTGTGTTGTCTCGGAGTACTTCCTTAGAGTCTGGTACCATAAAATGCTCCAAGATTATCTTGTATATTCCCTTTCTTAGTCCTAAAATCGGCCGTTTCTTCAGAAAGCCCACATTCCTTTTATTGGAGAGTGGTGTTAGAAATCAAGACTTGAGCATGAAGTTTGCTCACAGTCCTTGGGATGTTGATGCTTCTGGACCCTCTGAGTTGAGAGAGCAAATATATTTGTGTTGTTGTCTGGTTTTGGTGTGAGGATAATGCTGGCCTCATAGAATAAGTTAGGAAGTTTTTCCGCTTCTTGTAATTTTCTAGAGGAGGTTGTGGAAGGTATGAGTTTGTAAGTATTTTGTAGAATTTACTGGTGTAGCCAGTGTGGCCTGCTGCTTTATGCTTTGGGAAAGTATTAATTATTGATTCAATTTCTTTAATTGGAATTGTTATTCAGATAATCTATTTCTCCAAATCTGAGTTTTGTTAGTTTGTTCCTTTAAGGAATTGGTCCATTTCATCTAGTTTATCCAATTCATGGTCCAGCTTGTTCATAGTACCTGTTATTATCCATTTAAGGTCCCTGAGGTCAGTGCTCATGAACCCTCTTTCATTTCTGATATTGGTAACTTGTGTCCTCTCTCTCTCTCTTTCTGTCTAGTCTGGCTAGAAGTTCATCAATTTTGTTGATTCGGCCTTTGATTTCATTATCTTTCTTGATTATTTTCCTGCTTTCAATTTCCTTGATTTGTACTCTAATTTTTCATTTCTTCTGCTTGCTCTTAGCCTATAAATATTTAAACTTATAACCTGGATCCACATTTTATTTTATTTAAAGATATTTATTTATTTATTTATTTATTTATTTATTTATTTATTTATCTATTTATTTATTTATTTTAGAGAGAGAGCACCAATGGGAGGGGGCAGAGGGAGAAGGAGAGACTCTCAAGCGGACTCCATGTTGAGTGTGGAGCCTGACAAAGGACTTGATCTCACGACCCTGAGATCATGATCTGAGCTGAAACCAAGAGTTGGTTGCTTAACCAACTGCACCACCCAGGCACCCCTGGATTCACATCTTAAATTTTTGGATCTTAGCTCTCTTAGCTTGGTCTGTTTAATTTGTTAATGACTGTTCAGGTTCAGTTGAATTTTCTTACTGAGAATGTTTCCATATTACTTCCTCTTTTAAATTCTTATAGTGTAGTTTGTGAAGATTGATGCTAAATGATTTCATGGCACATCTTTATTGTATATAGAAAATGCCATAGCGGGGTGGCTGGGTGGGGCAGTCAGTTAAGTGCCCGACTCTTGGTTTTCGCTCAGGTCATGATCTTAGGGTCACGAGATCAAGCCCCACGTAGGCTCCATGCTCAGTGGGAAGTCTGCTTGAGATTCTCTCCCTCTCCTTCTCCCTCCACCGCTCCCCCTGCTCTCTCTCTAAAATAAATAAATAAACCTTTAAAAAAAAAAATACCCCATTGCCACAACTGTCCTTTGTTATATTGTTCAATGTTTTGAATCTTAATTTGGACTTGTCTGCAACTATATTTGAACTCTTTATTATTATTATTATTTTGCACATTGGATGTGCCTTTGAAACCATTTAATGTCGATCTTTCTGTGTCACTTTCTTGAAAAACTAAAGAGGATTCATGGCAAGTTACTAGTTTAACATTTTATCTCTGCTCTTAACCTCAAAATAGCCACTCTGCCTGCCAGAGCTAACTGTTGGAACAAGCAGACGGATGGCTTGAGTGAGACTTTAGGCTCTCTTAGATATCCACGTCAGGGTACCTTGAGGGCTTTGTCCCTGGGAGTCAGCAAAATGAGAAAAACAGTCCAGCGACATTTAGAGCTGGTCCTGAAAAAATGTCAACTCTACTCTGTAATACTCAGGTATAAATACCCAGGTATAATACCCAGGAGCCCACGTCCGTATGTTGGGAGCGTGTCCACACTGCAGTTGGAGTGATATTTACAGATGCGTATTGTCATGTTATCCCTATGCATATAGCATCTCGATGGCTTTCTCTTATTCTTGAAATACAAACTCCTCAACATGTCTTCTGCATCCTGTATGATGTGATTCCTACCTGCTCCCCCATCATCACCTCTCTCCCCACTGCACCCACACTACCCGTGTCCAAGTCCTTTCACAGGTAAACCTTTTCCTGCCTCCTCTTCTTGAAACCTATTTTTCGCTCTGCTTCTTTCATTGAATAATGCCACCTCATCCTTTAAATCAACAATTTAATTCCCTTAATCATAATGTCTCACTTAGCCCACACCTACCCCTTATTACAACATCTTATACTTTGTAGTCATAGCTTTTCTACTGAGCAGTTCTAAGACTCATGGAGAGAACTTGAGGAGTCAGAACGGGATGGTGTTTAGGAATGTGTACTCTGGACGCGGGTGGCCTGGAGTCAAACACAACTTTGCCACCTAGTTGTGGGATCAACCTTTCTATGCCATGGTTCTTTCACCCGTAAAAATATCAACAAGAAGAACTAAATCATGTATTTTTGGATTAAATAATTCAGTATATGAAGAGCTTACAGCAGTTCCTGGCATGCAGTACATTCATATGTTAGCTCTTAGTACTACCGTTGTTACAGCAAATTGTACTTATGGATTTGTACGTGAATTTGTGCTTACTGTTTCCTCCCACAGCGGCCTAGTAGTTCTCAGAGAGCAGAGAACGTGATAATTACTCTGCACTGTGTCTTTAGCAGCGTCTTATAAATTAACATTTGCTGAATTACTTAATTAACATTAAAGCCATGAAGTGATTTTGGCTTTCCAACATTAGTTAATATCCGGGAAGATAGCATTTATGAGACTATGTGAGATGAAAAGTTGTGGACGGTAACGGATAAAATTACAGGGGCTTTTTCTACTTAACACCAAATAATGTACTCAATCCCATAAGAAGTTATTAACTTGGGGTGCCTGGGTGGCTCAGTGGGTTAAAGCCTCTGCCTTCAGCTCAGGTCATGATCTCAGGGTCCTGGGATCGAGCCCCACATCGGGCTCTCTGCTCAGCAGGGAGCCTGCTTCCCCCTCTCTCTCTGTCTGCCTCTCTGCCTACTTGTGATCTCTCTGTCTCTTTCAAATAAATAAAAAAATAAATAAAAAAAATAAATTAAAAAAAAAAAAGAAGTTATTAACTTGTCACACTCGCTTTCAGCTGTTGACCCAGAAGGGCTGATAGGGTCATACTTCTCAGGAGTATGGTGGGGGCAGTTGTGTCAGTTACACCCGAGCACAATCCCATGGCTGCTTCGGAAACTGTCAAGGAATTGGGATTAAATACAATTTGACTTCAAAATATGAAACATAGAGTTGAAAACTTCCCACTTAGTAAGACTGATTACTTCCTACAACCAGAAACATATATGACATTTAGAGAGCACTGTTAAAAAAAAAGAGAGAGAGACACAGAAGAAACCCACGAATCAATAGGAAGCTGCTTTACATCCTCATCTCACTGACTAATCTCAGAATACCAAACTGTCGAATTGTGTGGGGAGTAAGAAAGCCATAATTTTCTGTCCCTGCATTTAACTGGGCCCAGACACACTTTCCAATCCCCATTATATTTTATTTTTTGTTGTTTAGTGTTTATTTCATAATCAGAAACCTAACTCTGCAATCCAGTTAGACTTGCAGGGGAGTAAGGAAAATATGGAACCCATAAAATTACGGTGAGAGCACAAAGATTATAGGATGTTTCGAGCAGATGGGGTGAAGGGGTGCTCTCCTGAGCTACAGAAGGAATAGTCTGGTGGTTAAGATAAAATACAAGTCAAATTTATTAGTTTTGTCCATAGTTGGCAATGATCTTCTTGCTGCTCTTGCCCTTCCTGGACCCAAAGCGCTCCATGGCCTCCACGATATTCCTGCCCCCTCCCATCTTGCCCAAGACGACACGCTTGCCATCGCGCTCAGTCTTGACCATGAAGACAGAAACTTGGGAACCGTTCATGCTGGGTCCAAGTTTGCCATGGACGAGATGCCAGGACCCACGGGCTTCAGGATGAGAGAATCATCATTAAAGTCCTCCCCACAGATGGAGTTACTGCCAGTGCCACGGTGGTGGGTGAAGTCAGCACCCAGGCACATAAATCCCGAAATAATCCTGTGAAAGCAGGAAACTTTATAACCAAATCCTTTCTCCCCATGGCTCAGAGCACATGTTTTCTTTTCCTTTTTTTAAAGATTTTATTTATTTATTTATTTGAGAGAGAAGGAGCACGAGCAGGTGGGAGGGGCAGAGGGAGAGGGAGCAGCAGACTCCCTGCTGACTGCAGAGCCCCACACAGGACTCGATCCCACGACCCTGAGATCATGACCTGAGCCGAAGTCAGACGCTTAACCGTCTGAACCACCCAGGCGCCCCAGAGCACAAGTTTTCTGCTGTCTTTGGACAGCTGTCTGCAAACAGCTGCAGAGAAACACGGCCCAAGGGCTCACCCTCCACAGTGGGATGTCAAAGAACATGGTGGGGTTGACCATGGCTGGATGCTGCTGGTGGCTCCCGAGCAGCGACATCTGCAAGGCTCCAGTCCCTGTTCTAAACAACATTGAGACCAAGCCATAATAACATAGCTGCCTGCGCCAGGAACAGCTCACTTATCAGGGTTTCCTTGAAGACTTTGGCCTTGCTGTGCCCATCAACCCAAAGCTACTGTTTTTAAGCTCTGCCCAAACTCGACCAAATCTGTTTTGCAAGGTTCACCTCATAATCACTTATCCTGGGTCTGAAAACCTTATAAATATCCTTCCCTAACTGTTCCCTTTTGAGACACCAGTAGCTCTGCTGAGAGGGTATTTTCCATTTCTGGGGCGGGTGTGATAAACTCAGCTTTGCTCGATCAGCAGCTGTGTATGGCGGTCTTTGGGGATTCGACAGTCAGTAAATACAGTGTAAGTTTTTGGTGGACATATACGTTTATTCTTATTGAATATATGCCTAGCAATGAATTTTGAGGTCAGAGAATAGGCAGATGATATATTGTCAAGTAATGGTCTTCTCCCTAAATCCATGTCTTATAGTCCCCCCCGCCGCCCATCAGCTATGTGAGTAGCTTTGGCCAATGGGACTTTGCAAATGTGACATAAGCAGAAATTTGAAAAGGGCATGTCCTCTTGGAGCACTGATGCCACGTGAAGAAGCGTGGGTTGGTTTGTTGAAGACATGTAATTAACAGCCATCGCTTGTTATATGAGACTATCCGGTCCCAGACAAGCCATAATACTGTAGTGCCATTCCCCAGGCTTGTCTTCCCTGAACAAGACTAGTGGAAGAACCATCTGGCTGAACTCAGCCCAAGTCGTTGATCCAGAGAATCATAAACAAATTAAAGAAATACTGTTTTATGCCACTAAACTTTGAGATGGTTAGTTAATGTGGCAATACATAACTGATATGGTGTCTAGTAATCTGAATAGAAACTGCCAAACAGCTTCCCGAAGCAACACTCCCACCAGCAGTGTAGGAGAGTTTGAGTTGTTCCACATCCTCACCAACACTTGGTGTTGTCTTCCTCAGGTATTTAGCCATTTTTCATAGTAAGAACATATTGCACTTTTTTGGATGAGTACCAGTTGAGCGTCTTTTCGTATGTTTGTCAGCCATTTGGATCTCTTTTTGTGACGTTCTTGTTCAAGTTAATTGCCCATTTAAAAAATTTTGATATTTTTCTTTTTAGAATTAATACTGGAGTTCTTTATAGGTTCAGGGTAGGAGTCTTTCTGCCAGGTATATGGAGGTTAAATATTTTCTCCAATACTCAGTAGCCTGCCCTTTGATGTTCTCAACAGTGTCTTTTGATAATCAGAAGTTTCGATGAATTCTAACATATATTTTTTCATATATTGTTAGTATTTTTTGTGTCCTGTTGAAGTCCTTGTTTACCAAGGCCATGAAGACCTTTTTCTGTGTACTCTTTTCCAAGCTTGTGGTAGATTGTCTCCATGATGTTCACCAATTTCTTCCCTATGCACACGTCCCCTAATAGAAAGAATGTATTCCTTTCCCCCTAATCTGGATTAGTGGCCTCATGACTCACCTGACCAATAGAATGCTATGAAAGTAGACATTCTGGAACTTTGGAGTGTTGGTCATAAAAGGTTTTAAACACTCACACTCACGGAACACTCACACTAGAGGAAGCCAGCAAGCATGTTAGAAATCTAACTACCCTGAGAGCACTTGGTGGAGAAGGAGGGCTCCCAGTAAGCACCCAGGTGTTTCGACCATCATAGATAAAGCACCAGGCATGTAAGTGAAAGAGCATATTGAATATTTTATACCCAAAAGATGCTATATGAAGAAGAAACGAGGCCCCAGACATATGGCCCCATCTGAGCTGTGATGGCCATTTTCCACCTTTTCAGCCATCCGTGCTGAGGACCCAGACATCATCGAGCAGAAATGAGTGTTCCTAGAAGTCGTCTCTCTGAACCAAAACTGACAAGTGGCTGTGGCCCAGGGCTTCTCTAGAGTGGTGGTGTATTTAGGGTGGGTTATTACTGGGTTAGTGGTAGTGGTATCACCCTCTGTACTTATTACTATATTCTCATTGAACCTGAGGGAAAATTAAGGCAGGGTCTATTGCGTCTCTCATACCGGACTTACAAACTCTGATATTTCTATCCTTTTTCACAGAACTGATACTACACTAATAAAAATAATGTAGTATTGGGGCGCCTGGGTGGCTCAGTCGGTTAAGCAGCTGCCTTCTTAAGTCATGATCCCAGGGTCCTGGGATCGAGCCCCACATCGGGTTCCTTGCTCAGCAGAGAGCCTGCTTCTCCCTCTGCCGCTCTGCCTACTTGTGCTCTCTCTCTCTCTCTCACTCTGTCAAGTAAATAAATAAAATCTTTAAAAAAATAATAATAATGTAGTATGAGCTTTCAGAAAAGGAGACTTTCTTCAAAAATGTACAGTTCCTCGGGGTGCCTGGGTGGTTCAATTGGTTAAGCATCCAACTCTTGATTTCTGCTCAAGTTGTGATCTCAGGGTTGTGAGATCGAGCCCCGCCTCAGGCTCCTTGCTCAGCAGGGAGTCTGCTTTCCTCCTTCTCACTCTCCTGCCCCTCCCCCTGCTTGTGCTGTCTCTCTAAAATAAATAAATAAATCTTTTTAAAAATGTGCAGTTCCTCCAACAAAGGTAATATTTATTATTCCTCAAATAATTCAGGAAGTTTTTAGGGCTCAAATATTTCCACACTAATAAAAATAATTATTTAATTTATTAAATAATAATTAAATTAAATAATTAAAAAATAATTATTTAATTTAGTCTGACTAATTTCTAATAATTAATCTAATGATTAATTTAGTCTAATTAATTTAGTATTCTTTCCCAGATATTACTATTATGATACTATCATGTTGGAATGTTTACTATCTGTCAATATTATGAGAGGCATTTATCATAGGTCAGCTTACAGAATTTTTACGTTGAGAATTAAAACAGGACAATCAGGGCACCTGGATGGCTCAGTCGGTTAAGGGTCTGCCTTCAGCTCAGGTCATGAACCCAGCATTGGGCTCCCTGCTCTGCGGGGAGTCTGCTGCTCCCTCTCCCTCTGCCCTCCTCCCACTCATTCTCTCAATCTCTCTCTCAAATAAATAAATAAAATCTTAAGAAAACATAAAACAGGAAAATCAAATAAGCTAACATCCTTACTCTTAAATAATATTAGCAAAGTTTATAGACTTAAGTACAGACTCAAAGTGGAAATAATTTGGCAATGCTGTTGAATCTTTCCCAAACCATTTTAGGGCAGTTTAACCATTCGTTCAGAGTTTTGATGACTTAAAGGAGGAAGAATCAAAATCTGGGAGTTACCCCTGTTTGGCGGAAGGACTCTGTGTATTTCCTCCATCTAAGGATGTGTTCTGAGCCTGAGGCCAACCAGCTGCACACCCTGGGGACGGCAGGCCCACAGTGCACCCTCTGTCCTGGGCCGGCCCACTGCTCCCTGCCCGCCACATATGAGCTTCCCTCACTGGCTGTCTTCTCAATCACGTATGCTTTCAAACGTCCATACAGTCGTCTTGCTTTTCATAGTTAAAGCAAACACTTACATTAATGCAAACACAGTATTAATAACTGTTTAAACAACCCCCTTAGATTTGTGGAATGATTAATATTTTACAGCAAAATAACCTAGGTATCGAAGAGATTAAGTAGCATAAGCAAGGACACACATTTAAAACATGATGGAGCTGGGATTAAATTCTAACTTTCAGTAACTAAATGGTCTATGCTCTTCCCACTGCTCTTTAGTGAAGGGAAATAAAAGTTAAAGACTAGAAGGGAAAGAGAAGGGGTATTTTCTGAGATCCAGGGCTAAACCTAGATGCTGACAATTACTATATACACCATGAGAAATTAATGACAAGAGTCACTTCAGAAGGAGAAATGTTTTCTTAATTTCTGGGGCTTCTTATAATTTCATGGAAACCTGTATCCAGCCTCTGAAAGGCTGCATACGAATGAGGAATCACACTAAGGCGTTTACTCTATGTTAACCAACTGGAAGTAAAATAAATACTTAAAAAAAAATAAAAAATAAATAAACTGAGGTGTTTAAGGATTAGACAGTTTAATCATAAGGTGCTTGAATCAAATATAAAATGAGTTCCATCTGGACTGATCATTGGCAGTGATGTGAAAGTTACTTCTGGGCATAATGTGTAGATTATACTTCTAAGTCAGAAAATGTTATAATGATGAAATCTTTATACAGCTGACTCTTGAACAATACATGTTAGACCTGTGCGGGTTCACTTACACACGGATTTCTTTCAACAGTACAGTACTGCAAATGTATTTTCTCTTCCTTGAGATTTTCTTTTTTTTTTTAAGATTATATTTATTTATTTGACAGAGAGAGAGAGAGATCACAAGTAGGCAGAGAGGCAGGCAGAGAGGGGGAAGCAGGCTCCCCTCTGAGCAGAGAGCCCGATGCGGGACTTGATCCCAGGACCCTGAGATCGTGACCTGAGCCGAAGGCAGAGGCTCAACCCACTGAGCCACCCAGGCGCCCCTTCCTTTAGATTTTCTTAATAACATTTTCTTTTTTCTAGCTTACTTGATTGTGAGGATAAGTATAACATACACGTAACATACAAAATATGTGTTAATGGACTATCCATGTTATTGGTAAGGCTTCCGGTCAGCAGTAGACTATTAGTAGTCAGTCTTTAGGAGAGTCAAAAATTATAGACAGATTTTCAACTCCACTTGGTCAGTGCTCCCAAGCCCCCCATTGCTCAAGGGTCCACTGTATTTATTCACAGTCTTAGAGAGTTTCTGCACCAACATGGCCAGAAATTTTCATCTGTGTATCCCAATAGATCGATCATTACTCCCTTGATGCAATTAATTTGGTCAGCCTCAAAGCAATTAAGGCTAAAGGTAATATTTTACATGGGATTCAGGATCCTACTGGTAGAATACATTTCAAATATATATCATTTGCAGTTATAACCAACATTCATCAGCCAATGAATGGAATAAAATTGTCATTTTGCCAAAATAGGTCAAGTGACATTTTTATTCACTTGTGCAATAATAAACATATCATCTGTGTCATTTTTTAGCGCAATTTAATGAAATTAAGGGAAGACATAGTCAATTTCCAGTCATAACTGGATATTTTAACATACCTAGTAGTTAATTTCTCAGCTACTGATGTAATTGATACAACTAGGCAAAAAAAAAAAAAAAATCAGTAAAGACACAGATGTTCTGGACATAACCAACCACGTTGACCTAATTGATACTGATGTCACAGGCCACCTTTGTCAGAAAACTGTTCCAAGAACGGAGTATGTCAGGAATGAAAGGATGATCATATATGATAAAAAAAATTCATATAATTTATAGGAGGTATATGACACTCATTCTACATTCACATTTGTTCTGTTATACCTCTAGAAATTACTTCAGATATTAGATCTCTCAAAGCAAAATAAGCCTTTTTGATTCTGTCTTAAGAATACCCCGAAGAAATTCTGTCAAGACAGGGAGCCTGGGTGGCTTGATCAGTTAAGCGCTGACCCTTGATTTCAGCTCAGGTCATGATCTCAAGGTCCTGAAATTAGGTTTAAAATTCTTTCTCCCCTGGGGATGCCTGGGTGGCTCCGTTGGTTAAGCGACTGCCTTCAGCTCAGGTCATGATCTCAGGGTCCTGGGATTGAGTCCTGCATCGGGCTCCCTGATCAGCAGGGAGCCCGCTTCTCCCTCTGCCTGCTGCTCCCCCTGCTTGTGCTCTCTAACAAATAAATAAATAAAATCTTTAGAAAAAACTCTTTTCTCCCTCTGCCCCTCACCTGCTCACGTGTGTGTGCCTGTGCACATGCTCACTCTCTTAAAAAGAATATTTTCACTGGTTTTAATAATCGATTAATAATGAGAAATGAGTAACAAATAAGGAATAATGAAATGGGGACTTTGAAGGCATTATATGGAAGAAAATCAGTTTAATGAGGAGAAGAGAAATACCTTTCTTAGGTCAATCTGAAGAAGTTTAAAATTCTGAACTGTTGTTACCGTACAAACAGCCTCTAGACCATGACAGAATTCACAGTAATTCCCCTCGAGTTTATGATTCATATGTAGGAGAGGGAAAGGTTTTGTCTCCTAAAAGCTGGGGACAACTTTTGATACACACAGAGATTCCTCAATGGCTTTGTCTCCTCTCTTATCATAGAGTTTACATTGAATTAAGAAAAAATTACAAAACATTTAACAGCAAATGTAAACTCAGACTATGTTGTGATAGATTCACTTGTAATCTTGAAGGACAGAATTAGTGCATCAATTAAAGTGAAGGACAGATTTCTGGATGTAACTAGCCACTTAAAATTAATAATTATCCCAAGCTATTACTGATTGCTTACTATCTACAGGGCAATTTAATAACAATTTAATACCTGCAATGGTGCTAAAAGGATTAAGTAAATAACAGCCTTATGATCAAGGAATTTATAGACTAATAGGAGACATATAAATGTAATAATATTAACTAGAAAAACTGTCATTTCAGTGTATAAAAATGCAATCAGTTCAAAAGAGGGAGAGAGCATTTTTAAATCAAAGAGACTCAGATAATTTTACAAATATTATGTGAATTTAAGCTAATCACTAGAATATGGGGAAGATTTGAACTGGGGATTTGCATGGGCACTGTGGGGACAGGTGATCTCATGGTATTAACAGTTAAAGAAAAATGAGTGAGTTTCTGAATGGTAGAATTCTCCTACAGGGACTCCGCCTATCCAGCATGCTGGGATGACTGTGCAAGTAGATAAGGAAAACAGGGCTGGGCAGATGATTAGGTGACTTGCACATGCATTATACACTCGTAGCAAAAGCAGTGCAACAGCAAAGGCTCAGACTTGTACACACCACTTCTGAACCCCACTTATCTACTGGGTGACCTGCGCTAATTTACATAGAATCTATAAACCATAGTTTTGTCATTTTAAAAAATCAGGATGAAAATACCTACATCCATTCTTTGAGAGGCTTGAGACTGTATACTTACTTTTATAACATAAATAAGATACGCAGTTAACTTAGTAGGGGAAAATGTATCTTTCAGTAGAAAATGACACATGATCGGATTCTTATTCTGTGTAAGTTATATATTATATATTATTATTAATTGTAAATTATAGATAAACTGAAAGCAATGCAAAATAACTCTTGTCAGTGACATGTGACTTTAGTTCTGTCAGGTAGAAAAGGAATTGACTTCTCTCCCCACAGCAGAAGCAATTTCTTGTCTCCTTTTGCACATTCATTTCAATGTTCCTTCACATCTTACGAGTTTGTGCTTTTTGACTTCTTTTTATTTTTTCATTTTTATAAGATTTTATCTTTTTTACGTAATCGCCACACCTGACGTGGGACTCGAACTCACAACCCTGAGATCAAGAATTTCAGTCTCCACCCACTGAGCCAGCCAGGAGCCCCTTGACTTTTTTTTTTTTAAACTGGTTATTAAGTGTGCCTGATTCCTTCATTAATTGAGTTGAATAAAATCTTTAACATATGTTTATTTTATATCTCTGAAAGTCATCTCACTGTTCTTCTAAGACTTAATTCTTTTTACTAAATATTATTTTGCTGAGTTCCATATTATATGTGGGTATTGTTGGTTTCTATTCACTCTGGATGCACTTTAGGGTATTTATCCATATTTTTAAAGACCCAAGGGTTTGACACATGGGCTAATTTTATTATAAAGTAAATAGCGGTGTTTGAAAAAAAAATCACCTAGGACTGCCTAACAGCACGTTGTTGCTCTGCTCATTGTTGCCTCCCCAAAACCTTTTTCAGCGCCCCTTTTACCTCTTTATTCCTTAAGGTGTATATGAGTGGGTTGAGCATGGGAGTCACCAGGTTGTAGAAGAGGGTGAGGAACTTGCCTTGGTCCTGGGAGGAGGAGTTCCCCGGCTGCATGTACATGTAGATGATGCTCCCGTAGAACAAGGAGACCACCGTGAGGTGGGAGCTGCAGGTATTGAACGCCTTCCGGCGCCCGGCCGCCGACCTGATCTTCAGCACCGCTGCGGCGATGTAGCCGTAGGACACGAGAATCAGAGCGAGGGGCAGGAGGACGATGAGAATGGCGAAGGTGAAGGCCAGCATCTCCACTGCACGGGCGTCCACACAAGCCATCTTGATCAGCGCTGGCATTTCGCAGAGGAAGTGGTTGACCCGGCGCCGGCCACATCTGGAAAGAGTCATTGTGAGGGGGGACATGACGATGGCGTTGACCAGTCCGCTCCCCCAGGCCGCAGCCAGCAGTCGTAAGCACAGCTGGGGATGCATGATGACCAGATAGTGCAGGGGCTTGCAGACGGCTGCGTAGCGATCGTAGGCCATCACGGCCAGGAGGAGGCACTCGATGCTCCCCACTGACAGGAAGGAGAAAAGCTGGACCACGCAGCCGGTGTAGCTGATAGTCTTGTCAGGGCCCCGGAGGTTCACCAGCATCTGTGGGATGCAGCTAGTACTGAAGCAGAGATCTAGAAAGGAAAGATTGGCCAGAAAGAAGTACATTGGGGTGTGAAGTCGAGTGTCTAAGATACATACGAGGATTATGGCTGAATTTCCCAACACAGCCACTGAATATAGGGCGAAATTTACTATGAAGAGCACGAGCTCCAGCTTCGGACGATCCGAGAAGCCCACCAGGATAAAGCCATACTCTGAGCTGTCATTGGATTTTTCCATTGTCTTCCTTTCACATCGTCTGTCTACCTGGTAAGAATAAAATGAATACTTGATCTATATTTTCTGAAAACCCAACGAATGTCGGGAATTTTAAGGAGCAGATAAGCCATCAAGTCTAGCAACCCATCCTATATGAGGAGAGCTCCTGCCCAGCCAATTTAAGCCATTCATCATTTGTTCAAACATGTAATACAAATTACTTCACTGTTGGAAAATTCCAACTTACAATCATCATCCTTTTACTAAGTAGGAATTTTCTTCCTCTTAAGACAAAGTATTTCAACTTTATTGAATATACATCATATCTAATCTCTCTTCATATGACAGTCATTTAAATATTTTAAGCTATAAAAACCCTAAGTTTTCTTGAGGCCAAGATGTTTAATTTCCCACAACGATTCTTCCTATAACAAGGTTATCAAGTCTGTTATCCCCTTATAACCTTCTTCCACATACCCTCAGTATCGACAATGACCTTCTGGAACTGTGACAACCAGGGCTGAGTTCAGTATCCAAGATATGATTTGAAACACACAAAGTATAGGGAAACTACTGTCTATCATGATCTGGATATTCTTTTTTTTTTTTTTTTTCAAAGATTTTATTTATTTATTTGAGGGTACAAGCAGGAGGAGGGGCAGAGCGAGAAGCACGCTCCCCAGTGAGTGCAGAGCCCAATGTAGGGCTTGAAACCCAGGACCCTGAGATCATGACCTGAGCTGAAGGCAGACACTCAACCAACTAAGCCACCCAGGCGCCCCTGGATATTATATTCTTATCAAGGTGCTATAAGTCTCAGTTACTTCATAGTGTCAGTGTCACCTTTTTACTTAGGTTATAATTGGATCTACTAAATATTTACTTATCCTATGAAATGCTGTCAAATCTGATCTCTTTCATTCACTTCTTTGAAAGAAAAAGACTTCTGTAGCATAGACTCCCAGGGTCAGGGAAGATACTCTGTCCAGTAATAAAATGGCAACTTTGGATATATTTGTCTTCTGGTAGTCTTTTAGAAACATTGAAACAACGTGATAAGCTTGCGGGAGAAAGGTGCATAGCAACAGGGATGAATGGAGAGAGAAGGAAGGGGAGACTGTGGTGTATAGAGTAATTTTAAAAAGTAATCTGAGAAAGATTGATGCTAATATGGCTAAGAATAAAGAGAGCTGGATTCATAAAAGACAGACTCATAATTGGAATAGAGGATACTAGGATAATAGTGACCTAACAAAGAAAGGGAGACAAATATGAAAATAGTAGAACGGCAGAAGGAAGGAAATAAATGTCATTCAGATCCTTTGTCATGTTGATTCTTTGATAATAGAAGCAAAAAAAAACCCCCCAAGACTAAAATTATTAAGTGGATATGATAAAATATCTACTCTGCTGTGTGATCTAGAGAATCCTGGGCTGGTTCAGTTAATATATTCAACTAGTAAGCTGGGAAAAATAACGGCAGAGTAGAACATGGATTGTTGTCGTGAATATTTTAATTTTCAAATAAGAAACTTATCTTTGGTGAAAACATCTCAGCTTCAAAGTTCTTATAGTAAATTTATTTTCTACAGTCAAATACATTATACCGAAGTAAAAGAAAGTTTTCTTAATTTTCTCTAATCATTGAGGCTTACCTGGTTTTAACTTTCCCAAGTGATTTAGGGAGAACACATAGTAAAGTTTTTCCTCAGGTTGGGATTTGTTACCTGGGATTTTATGGAAGATTGTGCAGTTAATATAAGTAGAAAATAACAATAGGGTGATGTGAGACAAATGCACCAGAAATGATATAAAAGTAGTTATAAAGATCTCGACTTGTCCAGAAAGGGAATGGCATCAAGCCCTGAACTGACTTCTTGCATTAGATTCTAGTTTCTTCCTGAAGCTTTGTAAAAGATGTGTGATTTTTCCAATGATTTGACTAAAGTGATAGAGTCATGATATATCCCCACCTCAAAGGAAAAGTAAAATGGAGTAATTGCCAGAGGGTACTTAAATTACAGAGAAAAGAGGCCACGGTAATAGCAAGTTAGCATTAGCATTCTTCCCCTGTCTGCCCACCATTTGGGCCAAATACCCAGCCTTCCAGAGGCTTTTAGGAGCCTTCAACCACAACCCCAAGGCAAAGACTTCCTGCTGGCCCCAGAAGATAACCAACACAGGTGTGGATGCTCTTATAGACCCAGATAGAAAAAATGGAGGACTAATTTCTTAGCATCAAAGATGGTCCCTAGAGGTTGACATAACATGTTTCCTTGTCAAGACCACAGGGACTGCATACTCCTTTGGGTAATCAGCAGGACTATAGATGAGACTAGAAGAATATATTCTTCGGGGAAATCTTGGAACAACACCAGATGATTAGGAATCAAAACTCTTAGATTCTTTTATTGGTTTCTATCTAGAGTCATATCTTCAAAATTTGATCTTTTATTTTTGTGGTTAACTATTTCTGGTGTTTGGTGAGGCAAACAGTTCAAGTTTGGGGCACCTGGGTGGCTCAGTTGGTTAAGTGACTGCCTTCGGCTCAGGTCATGATCTTGGAGTCCCAGGATCAAGTCCCGAGTTGGGCTCCCTGCTCAGCGGGAAGTCTGTTTCTCCCTCTGACTC
The DNA here is from genome assembly GCA_028534135.1 of Potos flavus. Taxonomy (NCBI): domain Eukaryota; kingdom Metazoa; phylum Chordata; class Mammalia; order Carnivora; family Procyonidae; genus Potos; species Potos flavus. The sequence continues at coordinate 127,770,426 of CM052886.1, read as the reverse complement.
TCCCCCCTCTTGTGCTCTCTCTCTCGTTCTCTCTTTCAAATAAATAAATAAAATCTTTTTTAAAAAAAGTTTAAGTTTGGCAATATAGTGCAAATATGAATAGCATTTGAGCACCTCTTTATCCTTGAAATGAGATTTAGTCTGTTTTCTGAGGAAAAATTTTTAAAGTCTAATTTCTTTCCCTCTTAATATAACTTTCAAAAGGATAACACAAAAGAGTATCTCAAGATTCTCTTTGTCACTTGATTTGTAACTTTTATTTTTACTTAGATTGGTTAAAGTTCCTGGAATATAGTAAACATAAAATAAATACTTGGAATTTGATTTATTGATCTTCTTTAAATTATATTCAAACAAAAAACCGAAAAACACAGTGATTACCCTTTGGAGAAGGTAAAATTGCCCCCAGGAAACTCCAAAATGATAACATCATCTCTTGCAACCAGTGAAATCAAGGACTAGAGACCTTCTTTTCAGAGTGATGGTAGCCTAAGAGTAACCATAAATCATATTCACTGATGTGACACATTCTAGCTTATATGTTTTCCCCAAACTGACGTTATTTGAAACTCATGACCAACCATTAAAAACCCACTTCCAAAGCAAAACATATATATAAATTATCTGGGCTTAAGATGGTATTTTATAGTTATAAAAATAATAACTAAGTTTAAAAAAAATGTAGGAACCGAGCATTACAGCCAATAGACCAACTGAGGTGGTTAATCAGTCCTCCGATAAAGCCAGCTAATAGTTTTCTAAAAACAGCACAGTAGCTACAACACATATTTGGAACAAAACAAATATTTTTATTTATTTTTTATTATTATTATTTTTTAAAGATTTTATTTATTTATTTGACAGAGATCACAAGTAGGCAGAGAGGCAGGCAGAGAGAGAGGGGGAAGCAGGCTCCCTACTGAGCAGAGTGCCCCATGCGGGGCTCGATCCCAGGACCCTGAGATCATGACCTGAGCCGAAGGCAGAGACTTTAACCCACTGAGCCACCCAGGTGCCCCTGACTGAATGATAATTCAATAAATCCTTGCACAGTTGTAAAATAACATAAAAAATTACACAAAAAAATGTGGTATGTGTGTGTTGATATTGCTATTGATATAGAATTGATATGAAATTGGTATGGAAACAAAATATAGAATATATAAAGTATATTTCATGTATATTATATATTAAATATTTTAAATATATTTATTAAGTATATTGACCATATAAAATTATATTATAGATTCCGTTTTAAACTATGTTAAATAAAATTCTTAAAATATAATTACATTAAGTATATAAAATACATTAAACTTAAAAAATTTGTTTTCAAGGGGCACCTGGGTGGCTCAGTGGGTTAAAGCCTCTGCCTTCGGCTCAGGTCATGATCTCAGGGTCCTGGGATCGAGCCCCGCATTGGGCTCTCTGCTCCGTGGGGAGACTGCTTCCTCCTCTCTCTTTGCCTGCCTCTCTGTCTACTTGTGATCTCTGTCAAATAAATAAATAAAATCTTTAAAAAAAAATTTGTTTTCAAAATTTCAGATATAGTGCATTCTCACCTCTATGTTTACATACACATGCAAAGATAATTGGTGTTTGGAGGAGATGAATTTTCAATCTTCATTTTTTTCAACTTAAAAAAAATATTAACATATAACTATATAGAAATGTAACATATAACCATGATTATGTTACTTTAAACACTTAAAAGAGTTAAATGAAATTTTGGAAGTGAATAAAAATAATTCAGCTTGAGTTTAACATTTAGGTTTGACTGCAAAACAATCCTCACCTCACAGAGAATACACATCTCTGCATCTCACTCCTAAAGCATGAACGTTACTGGGATTGGCTACCTGCTTATTTTATAGAGCCCGAGACTCCTTTGTGATGCGGGGCCACACTGACCGAGCGTTCTAGCTGCTCAGTCTTCTGAGCCACAGTCATGGAGCCGTACAATTACATTCAGCACTCCATCATACCCTTACCCCACCCAGGAATTTGGTAGGAGATAAATTATTTTACCTCTTTCACAAATTGACATTTAGGTAGAGAAAACAAATATTTTTCAAGATCAAAGCAGGAAAGATGATTTGTAGCACTGAGACCAAATTGCAATTTGGTTGATAAAATCTAGCACAGTTTCCATTAGATATTTGCCTGATCCCTCTAAATTAAACTTCACTTTGATTCTGTGGGCTCAGACGGAACCTGTAAATGGAGCATTACCACAAGTATTTTTGTACCAACTACTCGTTAAAAAAAAACAAATTAGCTCAATTTTCTTGTTTTTTCAAGGTAACAGTGTGAATAAGTATGGAAGAAACCAAATATAATAATACACTGTTTTCTACCTTTAAATATTTTACAGTTCTTTTTTTTTTTTAAGATTTTATTTATTTATTTGACGAAGAGAGCACAAGCAAGGGGAGCAGCAGGCAGAGGGAGAAGCAGGCTCCCTGCTGAGCACGGAGCCCAATGTGGGACTTGATGGGGGGAAAGGGGGTCCCTGGGATCATGACCTGAGCTGAAGGCAGACCCTTAAGGACTGAGCCACCCAGGTGCCCTTTACAGTTCTTTATATGAGCATAAAGCTAATGAATCTAAATAACTAAGAAGAAAATGCAGGGTTTTGAGTCTTGTTTTTTTTTTTTTGTATTTGCCTCTCTTCTAAGTGAAAAGAAAATATAAATGCCTATTATTTCACTGAACAAGTGACTTATTTGCCCTGAGAGTTATGTTCTGAAGGAGATGAGAAGGAAAGACAGAATTACAGACTGGAAAAACTGAAGAATGAGAAATGTTTGGATCTGTTGAAAAAAGCAGTTTTTCTTAGGCCATTTCTGCTTTCTGGTAAAACTGAAATGCAGCTACATTTACTCATGTGATTCCCTCTGGATAACTATGAATCTTAAGGGATTCTGGATGATGAGGGCCATGAGCAATATTTAAAACTAGGGCAGGTGGGAGAGCAATTTTCAACTTGTGCGGTTTTTATAAAAGTTGGAAGGAAGAACAGGACCCTGGAGAGCTCATTACAAAGATTCTTAGACTAGGACTGCTGATGACAATGACCTCATCTTCTCCACATCCACAGGGATTGGCTCTTGGAGGGTAGAACTGATTGCCATGTTCTCCCCGCGCTGCATGCAGCTATTAAAAAGTTTTCAATGAGTTTCATCATAATTCACAGAATGGAGCAATCTCTAGGGTTATCTGCCTTAAAGGAGAAACAGTCAATTAAGCACTGATCACAGCGGAGAGCTAACTTAAGTCAGTCCCTGTCACCATTGGGCTCCTTAGCTATGCAGTTGCCGCTTAGAGCTACTCGGCAGCCTGGGGATTTGTTCAACAATGTTATTCACACTTGAACTTTGAAACAAAACACCAAATCTCAACTTTCCCAATATAAATGGAATAATCATTCCCTCACTTCTGGATGGCATTTTGTTGAGTAGGGATTTACTAGGAGTATCTAGGAAAGCTGTTCTCTATCAGTGACTTTTGTTGTTGTTCTGTACTTACTCTTGAGCAATAATTCCCATAAAAACTTATAACGCAGGATTACTCTGGAAATGCAATAAAGTTATTTAGCAAACATTTGCAGTCATTGCAAAGGACACATGGTATACAAATAAATTTTATGCATCTGCCCTTAAGGATATCACAATCCAGAGGAAGGTAAGAATGAGGAAGTTATAACATTGTGTCAAAATTACTGTTCTGGGGTGGCTCAGTCAGTTAAATGTCTGCCTTCAGCTCAGGTCACGATCCCAGGGTCCGGGGATCGAGTTCCCCATCAGGCTCCTTGCTCAGTGGGGAGTCTTCTTCTCCCTCTCCTTCTGCCTGCTGCTCTCCCTGCTTGTGCTCTCTCTGACAAATAAATAAATAAAATCTTTAAAAAAAAATTACTGTTCTGTTCAAGACAGAAAAAAAACCAAACATTGGTTTATTGATTCTATTGGGTTGTTAATTGCTTATTATTTTCCTACTCTACCATATTTCTCTTCCCTTTAAGTATTGTATTCACTCTGCATTCCCAATGCCTGGCAAAGTGTTAGCAGTAACTCAATAAATGATATATAACTATATCAGTAAATCTATAAGGTGATAGTAAATATAACATGTTGAAGACTTGCTGTCTTTTACAAGGAACATTTTGCAACAACAAAAAAAGGCACAGGTAATTTTCAATAGAATAGATTTGAAATGATGACATTTGTATCATCTTTTGTCTTCATGCATCTCCATTTACCATAAGTAAATATTTCTCAGTTTATTGACAACTATGTACAGGTAGTTAAATAATAAAAATAAAAGTGGAAACAGGTGATATATTGTAATATTGAAGATTCACATATATAATGTCCCAGAAATTCATACCTGTAGAAAAACTTGCACATGGGCCCAAGCGATAGATATGACAATGTTGGTAACAGCTTTATTTGTAACAGCAGATAATTGAAGAGCACCTAACTAAATATCAATTGGAGATTAATACACTGTGGTCCATTCTTACTAAGGAAGATACTACAGTATAGAAATAGAACCAAAATGGATGAATCTCACATGACATTAAATGAAAGTGAAGAAAGTTTGGCATTGGTGAAGCAATCATGCTGGGAGTTATAAGCCACATTAACAGTGTAAACTTTACAATAATGGCAATGGAGGGTTTGGGGCAGGAGTGAGTCAGTGCCACGGTTTCAACTAAAGTATGCCATTAATAGACAAAGAAGATGTGATATATGTAGAATAGAATATTGTTCGCCTATAAAAAGAATGAAATCTTGCCATTTTCAATGCTGTAGATGGAGCTAAAGTGTATCATGCAAAGCAAAATAAGTCAGAGGGGGGCGCCTGGGTGTCTCGATGGGCTAAGCCCCTGCCTTCGGCTCAGGTCATGATCTTGGGGTCCTGGGATCCAGCCCTGCATTGGGCTCTCTGCTCAGCAGGGAGCCTGCTTCCTCCTCTCTCTCTGCCTGCCTCTCTGCCTACTTGTGATTTCTCTCTCTCTGTCAAATAAATAAATAAAATCTTAAAAAAAAAAGAAGTCAGAGAAAGACAAGTACTACATGATTTCACTCATATGTGGGATTTATGAAACAAAACAAAAGAACAAAGGAGAAAAAAAAGAGGCAAATCAAGAAATATACTCTTAACTCTAGAGAACAGGGTTACCAGAAAGGTGGGGGAGGGTGTTGGGTGAAACAGGTGATGGGCATTAAGGAGGGCACTTGTTGTGATGAGCACAGGGTATTGTAAGTGTTGAATCACTATATTGTACACCTGAAATTAATATTATACTGTATGTTAACTAACTGGCATTTAAATAAAAACTTTAAAAATTGGGTACCTGATAATAAAATAAATAATAAACAATTTAAATTTAAAAATTTAAATAGATAAATTAAAAAAGGGCACCTGGGTGGTTTAATTTGTTGGACACCTGTCTCTTGATTTCAGCTCAGGTCTTGATCTCAGGGTCGTGGGTACAAGCCCCACATTGGAACTCCATGCTAGGTTTGAAGCCTACTTAAAAAAAAAAAAAATAACTTAAAAAAAACACTTAAAAATAAATAAAATAAATAAAAACTTAAAAAAAGTATGCCATGAATAAACATGTTTTAGAATGAGCATTCCCACTAGTGTGGGAATGAATTTGATGGGGACAAGGTTAGAGGCCAAGGGAGAAATTAAGAAATTGTTGTAGTTACATAGGTGAGTGATAGAAGTAGGAAGTAAAAACAAGTTCAAGAAATATGGAGATATTGAAGAGGAAAAAATGACAAGATTATTGCATGCAAATAATGAGAAAAAGGACTGACTCATGGCTGCTGCTTGAAATTCTGGTTTGACCAACAGAATCCTCTCTCTAATCTCAGTTTCAAGTATCTCTCTCACAAGCAACACCTCTGATTTTTCTAGCTGACTTCATCTTGAAATCTGATTCTAATTATCCTTCAACTGCTCCAATCCATTGGTCTACCTTTTTTTCCTTCCTATCCTCTTTCTTCCTCAGCCAAAATTTGCAACATCAAATTTGGTTATTTCAACTTTGGTTATGTTCGACTCTCTGTCAACCACCTACCTCTCCTAATGCAGCTCAATATGACTGGAGAAAACTCTATTTTGTTCCAAATCCATAACCGCATTCCTCAAGTAAACCCTCAGGGCCGCTGGGCAGTTGTGCCCTACGTCCTCAGTCCTGTACTTCCCGCTGGCACGTCTCCTAGTTCCTCAAGCCACCATCACCTCCTCGTTCACTCTCACTGTCAGTTTATGAACTTTGCACCAAGTTCTTCTGAGAAAATCAAGGCAATCAGAAGAAAACTTTACCGATTCCTCTTTAGTGACTGCCTCTCCCACCTGCTGACGTCACACCCCGAAGTATCCTCTGCCATCCTGCCTTTTACCACAAATGAACACTCACCGTCAGAGCAAGCCCAGACCCTCCAGGAGCTCATCACGTCCCATCTGCCTTATCTTCTCAGGAGTAGAACTCCAAGTGTTTGCCCATCCTTCTAGATCATAAGTTCTCACTTTTTGCTATCTCATTCCCAGGAGGACATAAATATACCATTAATTCTAACATCTTTAAAAAAAAACTTTGTTCACCCCAATTTCCCCACCAGGTACATTTCTATATAATTTAATCCTCTTCCCAGAAAAATTCCTCAGAAACTCTATTTCTCCCATTCTTTTTTAAACCTACTCTAGTCTGGCATTTGAGCCTGCCATTAATATAGAAACAGCTTTTGTCAATGCCCCAAATTGCCTCCAGTTTTCCAAATACAATGGTAAATTTTAATCCTTATTTGACCCAGTGTCCTCTCTCTCCTCCTTATTACACTTTCTTTGGGTGACTATTTCCAGCAATGAGTATCAGGTGCATGTTGTAGTGGCTGGAGGGAGGAGGATGCTGTCTTTCAGATTATAGTTCTCTAGATCATGAAGATCTAAGAGACACAGATGCGCACACCATGGAGTTCCTAGACTTTGGGCTGGATGCCAGGAATGACATGGATTTTGAAGATCTCTTTCTTGGAGGGGTTGAACATATTTTTGCATGTGTGCAGGGAGGAAAAAGAAACGAGAGTGTTTGGTGATGACAAGAGTGAATGATAGTCATTGTAAGTGACATTTATCAACTGTTTCCATTTCTTATACCTTCTGTATCCATATGCTAGGATTGTATATCTCTAATCCCTTAAGTTAAGATAGGACCATGTGACTTGATTTGGTCAGAGAAATGTGAGCAGAAGTATCATTTGTCCCTTCTAGGAAGAAGCTCTAAAACCCCGGGAACATGTCCCTACTGCTGGGCTGATCATGAAAGCACAACTGAGCATGAAATCTCTGCTCTGTTTTGTCCCAGAGTGACTTTAATGAACAGCTGCCATAAGGGCCTTTGCTGGATACCTAGTACTAAAGAGAAGTAAACTTTCGTTGTAGTGTGTTACTGTGATTTGGGTTTGTTTATCATCTCAGCGAAGCATAGATCACCTTGACTGGAACACCTTTCCGGCTTTCGCTCCCGCCATCTGCACCTGTCTTGTTCCTCAAAGAGATGTTCATTCATGCTTTGACTCTCAGCAATCACTCTGCCTCTGCCCTCTGACTAGCGTTCTTCCCTCAGATGAGCTGGCGGCTAGCGCACACACAGTTCTTTCAAGACCTTTGCTCAAATCTCACCTTCTACATGAGGCTTACCCTGAACATACCATTTCCTATTGAGACTCCCCGTCAGAATTTCCAAATTCTCCAAATCTTTTTGTATAAATGATCACCTTCTTGTATAGTTTTTAAGTTATTAGGTATAATTTTTTTTATGTAGTCTTTGATAGAATGCAAGTCCTGCAAAGGCAGAGATTTTTGTCTATTTTGTTTACTCATGTATTTCAAATTCTGTAACAGTCTATGAGTTTGGTAGCTACCCAATAAATATTTGCTAAATAAATTGAAAAAACAAATTAAGTATGTGTGCAAGTAAAGTCATATGTAGGATTTTAGTGTAAGCTATGTTGAATCTAATATTCTGATGTTCATCAAAGGTAGGAAAAAGTAGGAATATTTTTAAAAAGAGAACACCAAGCTCATGGAAACAGAGAATAGATTGGTGGCGGGAGTTGGGGGTGGGCAGGTGAAATGAATGAAGGGAGACAAAGGTACAAACTTCTAGTTATAAGAGAGATAAGTCCTGGGGATGTCATGTACAGCATGGTGACTCTAGTTAATAATATTGTATTGCATATTTGGAAGTTGCTAAGAGAGTAGATCTCAAAAGTTCTTCTAAGAAAGAAAGTTTGTAACTTTCTATGATGACAGATGTTAACTAGGCTTATTGTGATGATCACTTTGCACTGGATACAAATATTCAATCATTATGTTGTATGCCTGAAACTAATACAATGTTACATGTCAATTATACCTCAATAAAAAAAAGAAGAAATACCTACAGGCTATATCTACGGGTGTGAAATTAAGAATAAGAGACCTGGACTGAAGACATATATGCATATAATCTTCCTTATCAACTGATTTTTTCTTTATCATTGCCATCAAATCATTACCATCATTACCACCTCCACCATTTACAGAGTCCCATGTCCTTGAGCTTGGATACTTCAGTCATTCTTCTAGCCATTATATTTTTAAAAAAATATTGAAGTAAAATGCTTATCAGGTATTGTTAGGAGAAGCAGATACAGTAGTTGGAAAATGAACAACTGGCTTCAAGGAGCTGACAATATAGAAGGACGCAGAGAATACAGTTAGTTCTTTTATTGATTCTAATTCATCATGAAGCATTCTAAAGTAATTTTTGCTTATAAGACACTATATCTCAAAGGTTGTTTGGCATAAAATAGTTTGTAGCTGATCCCTCTGGGACAAGTAGAGCACAACTCTAAGTATGTAGATTGCAGAATGAGTATTTTGGTGGGCTGGTGGAAGACTACGAAGGACAAGCCATACATCTTGGTTGGCACCAGAGAACAGATACATGAGTAACAAGGGTCACTGGGAAGAATGCAAAAATCCAATTTAAAAATGAGCAGAGGACCTGAATAGACATTTCTCCAAAGAAGACATCCAGCTGACCAGCAGACACATGAAAAGATGCTCAGCATCACTCGTCATCAGGAAAATGCAAATCAAAACCACAATGAGACATCACCTTATGCCTGTTAGAATGGCTAAAATCAAGAAGACAAGAAACAAGGAGCGTTGACAAGGATATGGAGAAAAAGGAACCCTCATGCACTGTTGGTGGGAATGTAAATTGGTGCAGCCACTGTGGGAAACAGTATGGGGGTTCCTCAAAAAGTTAGAAATACCATATGATCCAATATTTCTGCTATTGGATATTTACACACAGAAAATGAAAACACTGACTCAAAAAGATACATGCACCTTTATTTTATTGCAGCATTATTTACAACAGCCAAGATGTGGAAGCTACCTAAGTGTCTATCAATAGAGGAATAGATAAGGAAAATGTCATGTATATACACAATGGGATATTATACAGTCATAAAAAAAAGATGAGAGCGTGCCATTTGAGGCAATATGGATGGACCTAGAGGGTATTATGCTAGCTGAAATAAATCAGACTGAGAAAAGACAAATACCATATGATTCCATTCATAAATGGAATCTTAAAAATGAATAAACAAATAAAAAGTAGAATCAGAGCTATAAATACAGAGAACACACTGGTGGTTGCCAGAGGGGAGGGGTTGAGGTTTGAGCAAAATAGGAAAAGGGGAGAGGGAGATACAGGCCTCCAATTATGGAAGGAGTAAGTCACAGGTATAAAAACTTTAAAGTGGTTGTTTTTCAGGGTTTCAGCAAACCTCCTTTAATTATGTGGGAAAAAAATAGTGGTGTGTATGCTTGGGATTCCAGAGCTTTTACCACATTCCCAGGTCTAAGTTCAGCAAATGGCACAAACATTGATGTAAAGTTTGGAGATGTTGAAGTCACACAGTTTCTGGTCAATGGGAAGCCTCGTTCCAGGTACTTGTTCAATGAGTGCATTTAGGCCAGAACCTGCCGTGGCTTTCTGTTGATGATATTTTATATGATGGAGATCATCACAATAGCTTCTGTGTTGGAATGATGAAAACAGGGCAATTTGAAGAGAACTAAGCCAGCAAGCCAAGTAAATATTAAGCGCTTACAAAGCTGATCGTTTGCATATTCCTTATTTCTTGACTAAGAAGATTCTGGCAACTAACCTTTTAAAGGCCTCCTTTACCTCTTTGTTCCTAAGTGTGTATATAAGGGGGTTCAGCATGGGCGCAATGATCCCATAGAAGAGAGACACCATCTTCCCCCGGTCCTTGGAGTTGGGGGACGGCGGTTGCAGGTACATGGAGATGGCGGTGCCATAAAACAGCGACACCACAATCAGGTGGGAGCCACATGTGCCAAATGCCTTTCTCCGGCCTTCAGCCGACTGGATTCTCAGCACTGCTTGGGCAATGAAAACATATGATACTAGGATGAGCGTCAGGGGTACCAGATGGAACAGCACACTTACAAAGAAGAGTTCAGCCTCGTTGGCTGTTGTGTTTACACAGGACAACTTGAGCAGAGCAGGGACCTCACAGAGAAAGTGATCTACCACGTGGGGGCCACAGAGCGGCAGCTGGAGAGTCAAGGTGGACAACCACACTGAGTTGCTAAAACCAGTAATCCAGGATGCGGCTGCCAGCTGGAGGCACAGCCTCTGGTGCATGATAACTGAGTAATGCAGAGGCCGACAAATCGCTACAAACCTATCAAAGGACATGACGGCCAAGAGAACACATTCAGTGGCCCCCAAGGCTAGAAACATGAAGAGCTGGGCCACACAGCCGCCATAGCTGATCACCTTCCTGGTGCTGCATAAATTTACCAGCATCTGCGGAACCGTACTTGTGGTGTAGCAAAGGTCCAGGAGTGACAGATTGGTAAGGAAAAAGTACATGGGGGTATGGAGTTTGGGGTCCAGGCATGACACTAGAATAATGGTCAGATTCCCAAAGATAGTCACCACGTAAGAAATGAAGAAGATTACAAAGAGCGGGAGCTCCAGCCATGGTCGATCTGAGAAACCGAGAAGGATGAACTCCTGTGGGACGCTCTCATTCACCTGCCTCATGATTAGTAGTTCAGCATTTTGTTTCCTGAAACACAAGAATTCAGGAAATCAATGAACACATATTTACTGACATTTCAAATATCTATAATCACTTTACTACCTGTTTGAAGATATTTACAGAACGAAGATTGCTTGGGATATGAAAAATATATAGTTGGAAATATTCATAATTACTTAGGTATTTCTATAATCTTTCTATAGCTGTATCAGCACTTCAAAAATGAAAGCCCAGCAGCACCTGGGTGGTTCAGTTGTTAAGCATCCAACTCTTGATCTCAGCTCAGGTCTTGATCTCTGGGTTGAGAGTTCAAGTGCTGCACTAGGCTCCACAGGTGTAGGGCCTACAAAGGAAGGAAGGAAGGAAGGAAGGAAGGAAGGAAGGATAGAAGGAAGGAGAAAGAAAGGAGGGAGGGAGGAGGAAAGAAAGGAAAGAAAGAAAGGAAGAAATAAAGGAAAGAAGGAAGGAAGGAAGAAAGGAAGAGGAAAGAAAGGAGGGAAGGGGAAAGAAAGGAAGGAAGGAAGGAAGGAAAGAAAAAGAAAGAAAGAAAAGAAAGGGAAGGGGAAAGGAAGGAAGGAAAGAAAGAAAGAAAGAGAAGAAAAGAAAGAGAGAAAAAGGAAGGAAGGAAGGAGGAGGAAAGAAAGGAGGGAGGGAGGGGGAAAGAGAGGGAAAAAAGAAAGAAAAAGAAAGAAAGGGAAAAAGAAAGAAAGAGACAAAAGAAAGCCAAAATTTAAGAAGTAAATACCAGATTTTAACAAATTTAATAAAATGTGTTGATTTTGTTTTGGTTATTTTGTTAATCTTTGTACTACTTTCCACCTTAATAGCTATTTTTAGAAAGATTCAGTTATAATTCCTGCCATCCTACCTTTTCATTATCATATGAAACAGTTAAAATTATTCAGACCACCCCCAAAACTATGTAGGTAGGTTCTAGCAAGTCATCAGACATATTTCAAAAAAAACAACAACACATGTCTATTGCCTCTTATGATCTCACAGAATCAGAATAAAAAGATACTAATAACATGGACTTTGGAGCCAGACAAGCCTGGGTTGTCTCTACTAACTAAAGTCATTAGTTATATCCCTACTAAATAAAGTCTCTATTAAATAAATTGTCTACTAAAGAAAATCTCTACCAAATAAAGTCATTAGCTATATCATCCTGGGAATGTTTCTTATTCTTTTGAAGGTCAGGCTCCCCGTCTAGAAAATGGGTATAATAATGCCTTTCTGGTGTGTAGCGTGAGTGTGAAGGAAGGAAAGGGACGGTAGTGACCTTGGGCCTCTGAGGTGTTCAGAGAGGAAGCTGCCCGTGATCGCTCGACCTCCAAGTGTCCTATGATGGGAACATAATTTTTGAATTATTAACTTATGCTTTAATTTCACTCATGTCTGTAGCTCTCAAGTCTTTTAGTCACTCAGAAAATTTCTGTTGCTATACAGCTGTCAATAAAATGAGGTATGAGATAGAGATATAAATTCAGATAAAGGTACGAATATGCAAAAATGCTCAAATCCCAAGGGGAAAAGACAAGTATCTGAACATGCATTTAGCATGCTTCATGTGTTTACTTACATATGACGATATAATATTATATCTTAGTAACCACATATGTATAAAAATTTCCTGGAAGTATGCACAAGTGTTAAAAATTGTTACCACTGGGGGCGCCTGGGTGGCTCAGTGGGTTAAGCCTCTGCCTTCGGCTCAGGTCATGATTTCAGGGTCCTGGGATCGAGCCCCGCATCGGGCTCTCTGCTCAGCGGGGAGCCTGCTTCCCCCTCTCTCTGCCTGCCTCTTTGCCTACTTTTGATCTCTCCCTCTGTCTGTCAAATAAATAAATAAAATCTTAAAAAAAAAAAATTGTTACCACTGGCCAGTGAGAATAGGGAGAGAGTAAATCGGACTTTAATATTAATATTTACCTTTACTCCTGCTCATTCTAACTTTTAGTAAACAAGTATATTAATAACCTTTTATTAATTTCAATTTAGAATTATAATTATATTTATATAATTATATATTTATATAATTATAATTAATAATTTTATTAACAAAATTATTGTGTACTATATAATAAGTTTAAATGTCTCACTTATACTCTGAGTTTAACTATAAGGACTAACATTGCGTTAGACTTCAATAGCATAAAAAAATCTTAAATAAATGTAATCTTTTTATCTATTAAGAGATCCTTAAAACTGAGTCTGAATTCAGGCCCCATATGAAGATTTCCTAAAGGCTGGAGTATGGGGACACTGGGCAACTTACTGGCAAAAAAAAAAGAAGAAGAAAAAAAGTTGCCCTTGATTATAGGAATTTTGAAAAGCAGGGCAAATGGAATCAGTAGAGATTTCACAACTTCACAATTTCGTTGAGTTACTCAAGTGTTGAGAAAATGACCTCAGGTCCATATAATCAAGGAGAGCTTATGCCCTCACGTGCCGAGGGCTGCTGCTGAGGCTGCTTTCGCGGCGAGATTGCCAAGAGAACCTTTGCAGTTCTCGGAAGTGCTCTTGTGTGGATGACCAGTTAGAAGGTGTCCCTAACTGTGAGACTGAAGCCTGAATGTCTGTCCCTTTCTCAGGAGGGGTCTCACTGAGGGCACTGTGTGGGTTTTCTCCTCCGATCCAGACCCATGGGCTTTCCTGACCGGCCTTCCATCCCAAATTTCTCTCCCAGGACTCAGCCCCAAACTGCCTGTCCCAGAAGCCATGGGGAGTTCAATGAACTCCTCAGCCTTTCACTCTGAGGTTCAGTAATTACAAAAGTAATAAAGATGCTTCTGTTATTATCGCGAGAGTGCACTGGTGGGCCTGGCCTGTCAAGGACACCGTCCAGAGTGTCATGTCCCCCAGGAAGTTCCCAACTACCTAGATGTTATGCCTTACTGGAGGGGTAAACAACCTTGACAATGGCAAGGCCTCGGATAAGGGTATCCGGTGAGTCTTCTTTAGCATATGCAAGTTCTTTTGGAAACCTCCCTTTTCCTTACCTCCCCCAACCCCCTAGTATATACTGAGCCCCCCTCACAACCCGGGGCAGCAGCTCTTTCTGCCCACGGGTGCTTTAACAAACCACCATTTTGCACCAAAGATGTCTCAGGAATTCTTTCTTGTTCATCGGCTCCAGACTCAACCCCACTGAACCCCACCTATATTCTAAAACTACATCAACAAGAGTTGTTCCGATCTTGCCGCAAAGTCTCTGCCCAAGTGGGCAGGCTACTCAGTGGTTTTGGAAAGCAGTTGAATTTGCAACACAGGCACTTTCTGTTTTCCATGTAACATAGAAATTGTTGGGGTCTAAGTTTCCGCCAGTTATCATGCCTGTGCGAGCGCACAAAAAGCTTTTAAGGACTACATTGAACTTCCGTCTTGCTACTGGAGTGTGAGGATAAATACTAAGTAATTTATTCACCCAGCATTGCAGTTTGGCTTAGAATAGAGAGGAAAGTTGGTCATTCCTCTCTCCCCTCTCGTTACGTGGAAGACTGACTCAGGGAGAAACACAAATTAGGAAGCTCAGAGGAGTTCTTTTCCTGAGTTCCTACAGAGCGGACTGGGCATTAGAACCAAGGACTGCTCTGCTCCAAAGTTTTAGTTTTTCATAGAGGTAACAAACATATGCAGAGTAACACTATCAGCAAATAAATGGAATGAGGAAATGGAGGCTTAGTCAGATTTTTGCGATATAGTGATAAAGTCCATAAGATGAGTTCTCAGAACACCCACATTTCAGCATGTTTTATAGAATAATTTTCCAGAAGAGTGTTCTACATACCTCTGTATTAAGCATTAGAGATAGGATGGCATGTGTGAGCGCTTGTCCAAAAAGCTTTGAATTCAAATAAAACCAAGCAGGAGCTCTTCATAAGCTCTTCAGTTGTAAAGTAGATATGACGAAGTTGGTCCAACTCCTTGTTCCCCTTTTCCAGTTGCAAATCATGAGATCTCCACTCAGGATTAACTCAGAAAATATAAGAATAGGGGAAAAAAATATTGCAGACAACTAGAAAGTGTTTTTCTGGCATCCCAATGCAAAGTATTGAGGCATTAACTGCTATTTTCAGAATTCTCCTCACCAGATTTGCAACATAAATGACAGGGAATTTTCCTTATTAAATCGTGTTAGTGTGTGTTCTGATTTATAAGGGAAGGCAACCCTATTCCGTGTTCTATGGTAATTGACCCCGAGAGCTAACAGGCAGAGAGGGAGATCTCAGGGAAGACAGTTCCATTTTTAGCTTGGATTTGCTCCACCATCACACATTCTCTGGAGACCCTCTTTTCCAAGGTGAAAGGGAATGACAATAGGGACGAAGATGCCTTATCAGATAAGACTTGAGCTTTGTGCCATCAAACTGGGAGGTAATTTCCTCTTGTAAACTACTAAATGAGTTCTGTGAAGCCACATGGAAAAGAAAACTCCATCTGCTCTGAAATTCTGAGTTCAATTTCTATACAATAAAACTGACTTCCATTTAATCTACCACAGAAATCCTTTTACTGCTCTGATTTACATAAAGCAGTTTTATTTATCATATTCCCAAATATTTCTATCTTTTCTTTCATAGACTTTTTTTCAGCGGGTGTTGTACCAAAGTGATGAATCACTAAATTCTACACCTGAAACTACTATTTTTTTCACCTACAACTAGTATTACACTGTTTGTTAACTAACTGGAATTTAAATAAAAACTTGAAACTAAAAAGAGAGAAGATTTTTGCATTTCTAGGCTTAGTGAAGAAGCCCTCCCTCTGTTTAGAATGGTTTTGGAGATTTGTTTTTGCAAGATTTAAGAAATGATTTATATTTTTCTATAGTCCCTTCTATCCAGGATTTATTTTTATATGTTCAACTAAGTAGCTCCATATCAATTTTTCGGATGGGTAGACACATTAAGTATTAAAATATAGTTATAATTATGAGAGTAGACACATTATGAAAATATATTTATAATTATGAAAAGTTTATAATTATAATATAAAAAATGTTTACAAAGACTGAGAAAACATACAAATAACACAATAGAAAAAATACCAAATAATTTAACATACAACTCAGAATAGCAAATCTACATGAGAAGATTTTAAATTCCCAACCAATCAGAGAAATATGTTGAAGTAATAATAAGTCACTTATTGGATTGAAAAAAAAAAGTGTAACCAGCAGGAACTCCTATTCCTAATCTCTCTGAAGGGAAAAGGCTAATGTCACGAATTATGGGTAGAAATGTAAAGTATCACTAGATTTTTAGAAATAAATAGGACAGTTAATCTTGAAAATACACATATATTTATCTATCTAGTGATATTATTCATGGAAATCTACCCAATGAAATAAAATTATCAGTATATAAAGGCATAGGAACAAGAACTTATTGTTGCAATGTTTGTAGTTGACAAATATGGAGAAAAAATTTAGTACCTTGATAGAGAATGAACTAATAATTAATCTGCACCAGAAGTATTTGCCTGAGATATTGCTGAGTGAGAAGATGAAGACGCAAGAAAAACAGAGCTAACATGCTCTTAACTATATAAAACAATGACTAAAATGCTCTAAGTATAATTTTATGTATTATACCCCTACATGGGATTACATGAGAATGAGAATTCCTTCTTTCTGTGGAAGAAGGAAGGGCATCAAGTAAAACAGAAAAGGAAAAAAATTAAGATTTAATCCACCAAAAATAATGCATAGTATTTTAAACTCCCCAAACTAATAGCAGTATAATTTACCTCTGAAAGTAAGAATGGGCGTGAGGGTGGGATCCTTTGGGGAAAAATAATGCTCGTTTAATGTAGGATTTCCTTTTTTTTCCAAAAGTTCTTATAATAGTTAAGAAAATCATATTTTATTTTATTTTTAAATCGTATTTTGTTTTATTTAAAAAAAATTTTTTTAAAGATTTTATTTATTTATTTAATTTAGAGAAAGAGAGTGCGGGGGCAGAGGGGCCAGAGGGAGAGCGAGAGAATCGCCAACAGCGTCCTGCTGAGCTAAGAGGGGCTCAGTCTCACAACCCTGAGATCACCACCTGAGTCTTTAGTTTACAGACTAGAACAAGGGAAACAAACTAAAAAATTTCAGTAGTCCTTAAAGTGGAAAATTAAGAGAGAATGCCTGGTTATGAAAGGTCTGGAAATAGCAGAGAACCTGAAGAGTTTACTACTAATAGTAGTATCAGCCAGGCCCTCACTGTCCTCAGCGAAGTCCTCTAGTATAGCTAGGCTCTTATCTTCAGTTTGTGGATGTGGAAACAGGCTCAGGGGAGTTAAACAAACTTCCTGAAGGTCCTGGAATCTGTTAGGAGACAAGAGATAAACTATGAAAGAGTCCTGGATTATTGCCACAGTGTGCGTGGGTCTGTATTTGGGTTAATGGTGGCTAAGAACGTGCACATGGGTGGTAGGGACTAGTTAAAAGTACAGATCAAAGTAGGATATCCAAACCTCTTTCTTAGTTTGTAGTTTATTTTTCTTTCTTTTTTTTTTTTAAGGGAAAAGCAGGCTCCCCGATCAGCAGGGATCCTGATGTAGGATTTGATCCCAGGAGTCTGGGATCATGACCCGAGCCCAAGGCAGACACGTAACCGACTGAGCCACCCGGGCATCCCTATAATTTCTTTTTTTAAGATGCAAAGGTCTTGGGGATAGCCTTAGGTTCAGCATGTAAAAGGCTCGGATTAAACTTGGAATATCCTTGCATCCGATGGGCTCCGGCGAACTAATGTTATGACTCAGGCAAAACTTAGTTACTCCTCGGAGTTGTTGGTGTGGCTCTGGAAGGGTTGAGGCATGTAATTCTGGCGTCTTATCCCAGGATGGAAGTCTGTAGGGTTAAGAGCAGGCTCTATCAAGGCCTCCAAAAAGTAGGGATTCAAGAATAGAGGCTAGATACAAATGCAGAGAAAATTTTGGAAGTGGTGTGAGATTGAGAACCTTACAGAGTTTAATGGCCTTAGAAATAGTATTCTATTCCAAAAGGTGGAAGCAGGAATGGTCTTTCTTTAGTATATTTCATATATTACAACAATACAACAAATACTTACGCTTACTACATGCCAGGAACTGTTCTAGAGGCTTTCCAGTATTAGCTCATTTAAAATTAAAATAGTCCTTTGAGCATGGCAATATCATTATCCACATTTTACGAGTGAAGAAACCACGACACAGAGAGATTAAGTCCAAGGCAGAGATGAGATTCCATTCATTCAAGAAGTCCACGGTCTTAAACCCCTGGCCCTTCTCCGTGTGGAATCCGCATCACCTCAAAATTAACTTTATCTTTGACGTATGTGTATCAGATTTGTGCATGTTTAAGAATGTGTCTTTGCCTTGTTCCAGAGGGGGGCTATCTGAGTGTCCCGTAGGCTACAGGTGCCTACAATACCACAGCCGAGGGTCAGGGGAAAACCCTACAGGACCTAGCACAAGCCCCCCAGGACACCAGAAATTACCAGTCCTGACTGCTTTTTACGGGAGGTAGGCTATTATGCTGATGGGAGAGGAGTTAACTAGAAGGAGCTTTTGGAAGCCTATGTCCTGTGGAGAGGGGTTTTGTAAATCTCTCTCCTAGGAATTGCATACCCTCTGATTCTGGTGACCAGCAGGAAGCCTCCCCGTTCTCTTGAGCCCTGAATCTTTACTCCACTCCTGCAGAAGGCTACAGCTGAGTGAGAGGGGATTGGGGCGTGTTTTGAGGGTTAATTCCAGCATATCTGGGATTGGCTTGAACTGTTTTACTGAAAAAAGAGATACACTGCATGGCACTAACCCTGACCAAGGCAGGAAGTGTGACGATTAACAATGTTGCTATGTAGCAATTGGTATGCGGAGTTTCAGGAAGGTTTGGACCAGCTTGTAGCATCGTTTATGGACAGGAATGAGATCAGGGGCTTTTAGTCTGAAATAGAAAACACGTCCATACGGTTTTTACAGAGACAGGAAAGTCGATGTTGATGCCTGCTGTGTATTTTCACATGTTCCATATTATTTAATATATAGGAGGAAAACGATAGCAAGAGCGAGTTAGGAAAAGCAGGAAAGAATGTTCCAGCAAAAATGACAAACAAACGCTAAGACAAAAAGGCAGTGAACTGTTATCTTATATCAAAGAGAGAAAGATTAAATTGCCCAAAGTCCTCTGATAGATTCCTTTCAGGTATTTAAGTGGTACTTAGTTTATTCTATTGGTTTAGCATACTTGAGCGTTAGCAGTAAGGTTGCAATGCCTTCTTCCTACTTCCGATTGAAAAGAATAGCAGCCAGAAGAGAATTTGCACAAACCCCTGCTCAAAGCTACCCAACCCTCAGCACCGGCGCTCACGCACTTCGCCTTCCCTCTTACTGCCGTGAACTCTGGCTCCCATTTCAAGCTAAGCTGTCCCCTCATGAACCTGATCCTGTTCCTTTCCACCTACTCACGGTCATCACTGTTGCAATTTTCTCTTTCCTGAATTTTCATTTTACTGCTGGATCATTCCCTTCCCTGGTTTCCAAACTTGTCATAATTCCCCTCGTTTCAAAAATGATTCTGGTAATCTAATAAATCTCATCCCTACTGCTCACACCCATGTCTCTGTTTCTCTCCATCATTAGACTTCTCGGAGGATTTGATCGGGCTCACTGCCTGCATTTCACATTTTCACCTTTGTCTCTTGTGTGCACTCCAACCAGGATCGCCCCCACCCCGCCGCCATCACGCCACTGAAATAGCTCTTTGCAGGTCTGTCCAGGAGACCCGCATCACTAAATCTGTTGGTCAATTTTCATTCCTGATCTTGTTGCGGAAAAGATAAAAATCAGACCTGCGAGAGACCAAGTGACACTCGGAGAAGTAGAACTTGGATTTATTCTCTGCCGGTGGACCCAGAGGAGTTTGTGCTTGAAGTTCTGGACCCCGAGCAAGGGGTTAGAGGGCTTCTATAGGGGACTGCAGGCAGTCACGTCCCAAGGGTCATGCCCTCTGCTGGTAGGTGGGTTTAAACTGAGGGAGTGGGGGCTGCTTTAGGCAGAAACAGTAGTGCAGGGGGCCTGTGGTGGGAAGCCTGTTTACAGAAGCAGAAGTAGCTGGTTATCTCTTGCTGCCAGTAGGGCTTCTGGTTATCTCTAGCTTCTTGTTAGTAACTTTCCACCCTCTGGGGCTTCCTGGCCTAGACCTGCTCTGGGTAACTTTCCTCTTCAATCTCAGGTGGCATGTTGGATGGTTGAGCAGTCATTCCTCTGAAAACACTTCCTGTTCTTAACTTCCAGGGTCAGGTGTGCTCTTGAGGTCCCTCCCACTCACTGCTCATCCCTTTCTCCGCTTCCTCCTCGCCTTCCTGACCTAAATGGTGTGCCTGCTGCTTGCTCTGCCAGATGCCCTCTTCCCCAGGGAACTGCATAGCTGCTTCCCATCGCCACCACACCTTTGCTAAACATAGTTTCCAAGCTCTTCCTTGACCCTCCCCACTTAAAACTGCAGCCCTGGCCTGTTTCCAGCTTCTGTCCCTGTTATGCCTATCTTCCTAACACTTACAAATGTTCCTGTCGTAATGAGCTTTTCAACATTTGTCCATGACAAGCTCAATGCAGTGAGAATTTGTTGTGTGCTTTGAACCGGTACCCAGACCATTGCCTGGCACAATATATATTTGCTAAAGAGGTGAATGAGAAGGAAAAATGCGAACGTAGACAAAATATAAAATAGGTTAAGGTTGTCTTCAGGGACCCTGTACCACCCATCAAGACAAGATAGAAAATGATCTGATAATCTGATTGATAAGCATTTATTATTTATTATTGAGCTATCATCACATAACCCTTAATTTAAGATCACAGCGGGTTTAAACATAAACATACACATACGGGCATATACGTAATATTTGTTTCTTTGGAGAAAGATTAAACTCCGTGGCCAAGAGAATTAGTTGGAAATTCCATAGTGTGCTTCCAAAATTGCTATTTCTATAGAAATTTATACTCTCTCTTGATCTCCTGCCCCCACTTCAAGATGTTATTGATTCTAAAATAATGCATAGCTAACCAGCATAGAAATTACATAAAAAGTATTATAATCATTTTTCACTATGATTGATTCAAAAAGGATTTTTATTTACTTATAAGTACATAGCATATGTTTGTACCAGGAGGACACATATATAAGTTGTTTTTCGGTGTAAGAAATGGAAAATGCCAGGTCATAGGTCTCCAAATTCTATACTTCCACGGCATTAATAGTGGCCTTAATAAACATATCATGGCTCAATATCACCTTTTACTTAATTTATAAAGTAGGAAAAATCAGCTATATTCTAATCGTTCTACCCTCTTATGGGAATAACAATATTGTCTATAGTCAAAACTAAGCCCAAAACCCATTCTAACAAGCCCTAACGAATCTAAAATAAAATCTAATCTATCTGGACGAAGTACAAGAATTAGTGTTTACAAATAAGAAAATATGCACATTATATCTGAAAATGATATTTTTTGAGAACAATTTATTTAGGTATTTGGTATTTTTTTTGGAGACTCTAGAGTAACCTGAACTTTCTTAAAGACTTTGAGGGAGCTTAAAAAAGAAGTTGCTAAACCCATCTTTTATCCAGTCCCTAATAATACCTCTGGCAATACCCTCTCATTTAAAAGTCCTTATTTACTTGCAGAAATTTTAACATAACATATATTTTCCCAGGTTATGAGATGGGATTTATTCAATTGGTAATATTTCAGGTCTGAAGATACCTGCCTACCTTTAGGATTCATTCATCTAATACAGACTGTTCCAGTCAGCTTCCATTATGACTGGCGAGGGACTGCAGTCATGGGTATAAATGTGAGGAAATCAACATCCAAAGAATACCCACTCGTAAAGATTCCAACAGTTCCCCAGATTTCGTGTCATTCTTCTCTGCCTCTGTTCAAGATTATCCTGGTGACAGAGGGGGGAAGTGGAGGTTCATAAACTTCAAACATTTTAAGCAAGAAGATCTTTGTCAGAGTCATAGGGACTGAAAGTTGGATGGTGTTTCCAGAGCTGGGGGGAGGGGAGAAGGAGGAGTTATTGCTAATGGATACAGAGTTTCAGTTTGGGAAGATGAAAAAGTTCTGAAGGTAGATGGTGGTGATAGTTGTATGACAATGTCATACATACATACATACATACATACATATATACAAAATGCCACTGACGGTACCGATAAGAAATGTCAAAATGGTAAGTTTGATATTGTATATATTTTACTACAATTAAAAAAAGAAAACTAAAAAATAAAAGGAAGACCTTTTAGCCTTTTTTGGGGTCACAAATAAAGTTGGTTTTTTTTTTTTAAGATTTTATTTATTTATTTGACAGAGAGAGATCACAAGTAGGCAGAAAGGCAGGCAGAGAGAGAGGGGGAAGCAGGCTCCCTGCTGAGCAGAGAGCCCAATGAGGGGCTCTTCCCAGGACCCTGAGATCATGACCTGAGCCGAAGGCAGAGGCTTTAACCCACTGAGCCACCCAGGTGCCCTGGGTCACAATTAAAGTATTAACAAGTACTGAATATGAGCAAGAAACTCTGTCTTCCATATAAAGCAAATATCTCATGGTCTTACTACTCTTCATTCACTTTTACCTCAGAAGGTCAAACATAAATATCACTAAACTCAGTTATATCAATGATTAAAAATATGCAAGAGCCACACTATGGATCTACATTGCAGTGTTGGAGATAACTAGGAGCTAGATAATGGAATGATTTATTTTGCTTCTCATTCAGAAATTTGGCACTATAAAAGTACACGTGAACTTTCTAGAAAAAATACTTTTTTTTTTCACTTCTAAGTGTATTCTTTTCATATATGTTGAGGACCTATTGAGTATAAATCATTGTGATAGAAGACGCCGTGGATACAAGAATGCCTGGCGTCTACTTTCATGGCTGGTATTTTGAAAGAATAGGTCGCTGTTTGGTCCCGCAATGGAGCCCTCCTAGTGATAGGTGCTTGGCTTACAGGGACCCGAGAGGAGTACAGTGAGCGGGGACTCAGGAATGTCGCATTTTCTCAACCTCGCTAAACACTGAGCTCCCCATCTCATTGAGCGCCTCTTCAGTCTGCGATGTCAGAATAGTCCTTTATTTGCCACGCCTAACAATGTATACAGAAGATGGGTCCAAAGACAACCCGCAAACTTTTGCTATCCTTCTGCACCCCCCTTCCCTAATACCTTCTTCATGGCTTCTTTGACATCCTTGTTTCTCAGTGTGTAGATGAGGGGGTTAACACTGGGAGTGACGATCGTGTAGAAGAGAGTGAGGAACTTGCCCTGGTCCTGGGAGTAAGTGTTCGCGGGCTGGAGGTACATGTATATGATGGTGCCATAGAAGAGAGAGACAACGATGAGGTGGGAGCTGCACGTGTTGAAGGCTTTCTTTCGCCCAGCGGCCGACTTGATCCTGAACACTGCTCGTGCAATGTAACCGTAAGAGATGAGGATGAGGACGAATGGCGCCAGGATGATGAAGATTGCCAAGGCAAATGCCAGCGCCTCGAGGCTCATGGTGTCTACGCAGGCCATGCCAATCAGCGCTGGCATCTCACAGAGAAAGTGGTCCACCCGCCTGTGCCCGCAGCGGGGAAGCATCAATGTCTGGGGTGCCATTATGAGAGAATTGCCAAAGCCACTCAACCATGCCACTGAGGCCAGGTGCCCACAGAGTCGCGGGTGCATGATGACCGTGTAGTGCAGGGGTCTGCAGACTGCAGCATAGCGGTCATAGGCCATCACGGCCAGGAGGACGCACTCCACCCCTCCAAGCGCCAGGACGAAGTAGAGCTGGATGGCGCAGCCCAGATAGCTGATGGTCTTGTCTGAGCCCCGAAGGTTGTAGAGCATCTGAGGGATGGAGCCCGTGGTGAAACACATGTCCAGGAACGAGAGGTTGGCCAGGAAGAAATACATTGGAGTGCGCAGCCGGGAATCGAGAGCGGAGAGCAAGATGATGCTCGTGTTGCCAAGAAGAGTCAGCAGGTAAAAAGTGAGGACGACCACGAAGAGGATCAGCTCTAGGTGGGGACGGTCCGAGAAGCCCACCAGGATGAAGCCTTCGAAAGAGCTTGCGTTGTCCTTCTCCATCACCTCTGACCACGTGTCACCTGTTAGGAGAAAGATGAGCGTCTTTGAAGAGTGTAGAAGGGCGCCCGGGCTGCTCAGTCACTTAAGCGTCCAACTCCTGGTTTTGGCTCAGGTCGTGATCTCAGGGTCGTGAGATGGATCCACTTCTCCGGCTTCTCCCTGGGAGGAGAGCCTGCTCAAGATTCTTTCTTTCCCTCTGCGCCTCCCTCACCCCCACCCCCAGCCCCCCACCACTGCTCACACTCGTACACGCTCTCAAAAAAATAAACAAAGAGTATAGATATACTCTCTCAAAATGAAATGACTGGTAAAATGGCAGAAGGGAAATGCCTTTGGAAATGCTGGATGTTTGACTCAGGATTTCAATAAGTATTAAGTCATTATTTGGTCTGAGGAGCACAGTAGTTGGGGGTTTTTCAGATTCATGGCTGTGATTATTTACCAACAATTTGCATCATTCTTTTCAGTTTCACAGCTCATTATTTCAAAAGCTCATTATTTTACAAGGAAATAAATTGATCCCCACCTTTTTTTTTTTAATGGGGAAACACGGTATGTAAACCATGGATAAGAAAAGTGGCTTGTATCTCTGCATCAGAGACCTGGGTTTGCTGTTTGGTGAAACCTTATTCTTAACATTGTCTCACCAATACTGGGAAAGCTAGAGTCATAGCCAGACTCAGCAAGGTACCTACCAGTGATCAAGCAAAGCTTAGGAAGAAGATGACCTCGTTACTGTTTACAGCTACACCTCTGATTCTGTTCATTCTGTTCACCGGAGCATGCCCCGAGCATAGCTTCGGCTCCTCTACCCAGTCCTGTCCTCATCCTCTGTGATAAAATTATGTTTTATATCACTGTAGTGTATCTTAACTCCGGGACTAGATAACTTCCCTGAAGTTGGTGATGCTTTCCTGGAAGGATGAGAAAGATGCCAGAACTCAATGGCCAATAGAGCCCCTATCCAATGTTCTTTGGACAGCATTTCCTCTCCTCTGATTCACACTTTATTCTCACAAAGAACTCTACTTTCAGGAAGACTATATCGATTATTTTATGTCTCTCTTAGGAACCCATAGAAGTGAAAGATGGTATATCTTCTAATACTCTTTCAATTATTTGGCAGTGGTTTCATGTCTTAGGGTGAGTGTATTGTATAATGTAAGCTAACCGAGGCAAAGTCTCATTCTAATATTTTTGCACATTTTCCTAAGCAGTAGTAAGGAGTGATGGAGTTGGGATTCATTATATCTATCAGGTGCATCAGGGCACGAAATAGGGTTCCATTGCTCTAAGAATGTTTCTCATAATTTAATCATGAGTTGGCATGTGTTCCTAACAGCTAGTGGGTTAAAGCCTCTGCCTTTAGCTCAGGTCATGATCTCAGGGTCCTGGGATCGAGCCCCGCGTCGGGCTCTCTGCTCGGCGGGGAGCCTGCTTCCCCCTCTCCCTCTGCCTGCCTCTCTGCCTGCTTGTGATCTCTCTCTCTCTGTCGAATAAATAAATAAAATCTTAAAAAAAAAAGATTTTGTACACTAAAACTTTGGCAGTTATCAGAAGTTGCAGGACTGTGAAGGTCATCATTCCAGGGGCTGCAAGGACCATCTCTGGTGGTCAGGAATGGATACGATAACATGGAGGGGGATACATAATCCACTGATTAGATGACTGACAACCAACACTTAGAATCAAGCCAGCACTGAGGGCTTTTCCTCCACCTCCTGTAACATGGAAATTTTAAAAATATGTAGTAGTCAAGAAAGAACATATATGTATATGTAAATGATTATTCTTTTACATGATATGTGAGTGTGTCCATCCTTATTTAAACCTAATAGAGTGGCTTCTAAATACACAGCCATGATCATTTTCTCCCAAGAGCTATATGCATTAATTATTTAATGGTGTAATGCAATTTATCACTTGTTGCTTTTAAGTAAGTTTCCATTATGGGAAACAAGACGATGTTGTATATCCTCTGTGACTTCTGGATCCTTGACCAGGTAATTTCAGTTTCATAAGATTTTAAAAAATGGAACCAAATAATGTCTCAATATCAACTGTTATGCAATTTGTCTATAAAGAGTCAGAAAGGGGATTTATTGCTTACATTGTTTGGAGGACTGAATGCCCATGTCTCAGGATTAAGAGAAGTGTTGGCACATCATAGCTAGACAAGCTACTTGTTCTGTGACAAATGGAAGAGGAGGTAAATGCAAAGGACAGAAATCCTGAAAAACATTTTAGAAATTTCTTTCACTGACTCTCCATTTGGAGTTCAAAATCTGTGTTTATATTAAACACAATTACAGAGAGCTCATTATTCAATAGATTCTCATGCCATGCAGGACCATATTAGTATTTTTAGTCTTAAGATTTTCCAATTCGGTAGATTCCACTACCTTTTAAATTCATTTTGGGGTAAAAACACCCTTAGCGAATTCAAAATCTCTCTCCAGGTTCCTCATAGAGTGGGTGATATTAAACCACAATCTTTAAAATTTGATCAAGCCTATGAAAATAAAGTACACAGACATTTATGCTGTCAATATTGGCATAATAAGTCAACTTGCATGTGATTCAGCTGTAGTCTAATGTGAAAAAAAACCCAGATAACTGGCTGAAGGCCAAGGTCACATTGCTTCCTGCACAGGATCCCCAACTTACCAAATTCAACTGCCATGTCAAAAATTCCATGTCCACGGTTCCTTGTCTTTCTTGGGACCTCACTTGGAAGTCCAAGTGGGATGACCAGAGTGAAAGCCAGAAGGAAAGAAAGAGGACATTTTGGAAATCTACAGGAAAGGGAAGGAGATAAAGAGGCAAGACCCAAGCAGCAGTGAATCTGGATGGAGGAAGAGAGGGTATGGATGAGCACACAGTCGTTATGCCCCCTGAGAGCCCCCAATATCCACATTCCCCTCCCACCCCAGATCCGAAGTCAGAAGCTGGGGTGTCTCTGATGCACACTCAGCGTGGAAGCTCTTAAAGAGCAAAGGATTCAAGTTTGAAAAGAAAGAACTTCTTACAGGTTTCGGAGTTGATATAGGATTGGATACTTCCTCTTCTGCCTCACCCTGTGGAGTTGGAGTTTCTTTTAAAAAAAATTCCCTTAACTAATTATCTCTAATGATATTGGGAGAGCATATGGTCTCAGGGGAAATACCACTCTTCCCAACCCCCACCCCCCCCACGCACACACCGGATTCACCCAAGACACAGACTGAGAGGGGCACCAGATCTTCCTCACTGGGTCTTATCAAGTGATGATAAACACAAAGGCCCAGAGAGTGGCTAATTCACACTCAATTCAGAAAGGACCCCAGAATCAGTGAAAAGATGTGCCAGGATCTATATGTGCCTCAGTTTACTTTAGTGATACGTGTCCCCTGCTACTTTCTTAGTGCATGCAGTGTAGAGAGGCGCTAGTCATAGTCCTTTACCATTGTGTTTATTCAAGATTAACTTTCTGTGCCATTATAAGGTCCTTAATAATGCAACTTAACTTAAATATTTTCCATTTAAGACAGATCTATCAAGAGAAAGATAAAAAAGAGATCGTTTTTGACATTTAAAGTAATCCAAAACAAAAAATGGACCAAAAATATTAGAATAACTTCATTTCAATTTGCCTAGTTAATTTTAGTGTAATAATATTATTGAAATTATCTCAAGAATGTTACTATCTATCTGACTGACAAATGACTTCGCCGGAGTCATTAGACTAAACAGGTTTTGGTTTTTAAAAAAGACAAAAAAAAATAGTACGCATGTGCCATTTCAGACCCCTATCCTATCTGTTACAGTCATAAGGTGACCAATATAGATACAACTGCATTTCGAAAGCTCATTTTCTATATTTAACTGTCAATGACTTCAAAGGAAGAGATTTTAATGGATCCACATGAGATACAGCATATAATTATGCTTCGTACATCTAAAATATCACTTAGATTTTAATAATCATTATTATTAATATCTTATGGCCGACTTCAGTGACACTTCGGAACACTCAGCCAAGTAGAAACACAGCATAACTGGTCATTACCATGTCAAACACTGTTTTAAATATAAACATTATTAAAGTCATACAGTATAATCTTTTTTTAAAAGATTTTTTAAATTGTTATTTATTTGGGAGAGAGAGAGAACGAGCAGGGGAAGGGGGAGGGGCAGGCTCCCCACTGAGCAGAGAGCCTGACATGGGACTCAATACCAGGACCCTGGGATCATGACCTGAGCCAAAGGCAGATACTTAACCCACTGAGCCACAGGCGCCCTCATAGAGTGTAATCTTAATACCACTACTTATATTGTAGAGATGGAATATATGAGCTAGAAACGATAGAATTATCATCTCCATTAATTTATAAATGAATGGCATACAATGATTTTTTTCTGTCAACAAACATGGAAATACCTAGGTGAGCAATCAAACCTAATCAATATTAATTCTGCATTTGCGCAAACTTCGTGGCACAGTCGGACGGGCCATCCTCCTGCGAGTCGCTTCTTATCCCTAGATGCAGTCGTTAGTTTGTACTACCATCTCAGCCAAGGGTTTTCTCATGGAGACTGGGGAGAAGTATCTAGAGAATTTGATGCTGTCGGGAATTTCCTACCCGAGATAATGAGTCCCTCTGAGAAATGAAGAAGACGGGATCCTCATAGGGTACTTAACTCCGTGAAGGACGTGAATTGTTAGCCAAAGAGGACATTTTAGAGCCAACCTTTAAATTTTTTTACCACCTCATTTCTACCTCTTTCCTCACACCTTGCCCATCAGCACCCTTAACTATTACAAACGCATTTAAATTTGTAACTGACGGAAATGTTATAGTTAAGGAAAGCCCTTTTCTGTGAGATAAAATAATACAATCCAAGGGTTGTACGTGACTACAAGAGATGCTTGCTGGCATTACCATATGATGTAACATGTTGTAATGTGACACCACAGAAAGAAGCTTATACGACTATGTCAGTCATTTCCATCAAATACAAGTACCTTTTTTTTTTTTTTAAGTAATCTCTACACCCAACGCGGGGCTCAAACTCACTACCCTGAGATCAAGAGTCTCGTGTTCTTCCAACTGAGCCAGCTGGGCATCCCCCATCAAACGCAATTACCTTTAAACAAACCTCTTTTATTGTAACTGAATCTAATTTATCATCAGCTTTTGTGGAAGTAAACAACAGATTATTTAGAAAATTTTTATCACACACATTCATAAAATTTGATGTCAAGTGTCCATCACTTCTTTGAACTTCATTTCCCAAGTCTGCTTTTCTTGATTTTTACTTCATTGTGATTTGTCCAGTCACCAAGTCTTAAAACATCACTGTTTTCCTGAGCTATCTCTTTCCCTGAATGCTCACATTCCTTATGTTTTTAAGACTAACCATATCATCTTTCTTTCACTCCTTGCTTTTCTTTTCCCTTTCCTCTTCTCTGGCCCAGC
The DNA here is from genome assembly GCA_028534135.1 of Potos flavus. Classification (NCBI taxonomy): domain Eukaryota; kingdom Metazoa; phylum Chordata; class Mammalia; order Carnivora; family Procyonidae; genus Potos; species Potos flavus. Next base: position 127,740,703 of record CM052886.1, on the reverse strand, counting down.
CAGTAAATCATTAACTCTTACCTGATCTGTTATAAGACTAGAGTCTTGCTACTAAAAATTATTTTTTACTTTGCTACAAAAAGATCCTTTCTAAAATATAAGTATTATCATGCCAGTGCTTAAAGCCCTAAAGTGGCCCTTATTATTGCCTATGGAAATACACATCTATTCCTTATTATTTTTTTTTAAAGATTTTATTTATTTATTTATTTGACAGAGAGAGACAGATCACAAGTAGGCAGAGAGGCAGGCAGAGGGAGAGGGGGAAGCAGGCTCCCCGCTGAGCAGAGAGCCCGATGCGGGGCTCAATCCCAGGACCCTGAGATCATGACCTGAGCCAAAGGCAGAGGCTTTAACCCACTGAGCCACCCAGGCACCCCTTCCTTATTATTAATGTTGGTTATGGACCACCTTCCATTTCCAGTTCCAACAAGAGCTTCTGTTTATTTTACACTTTGAATGCATTAAGCTACTCACCATTTTCCCTAAACAATGACAAGCTGAATCATCTCTGAAAAAAAAACTTGGAAAATAAATAAATAAATAAAGAAAGAAAGAAAGAAAGAAAGAAAGAAAGAAAGAAAGAAAGAAAAGAAACTTGGAATAATGGAGAAGGAGAAGAGCCCTTAGAGACAGAATGGCTGAAACTCCAGCTCAGAAACAAGGGAGACAGGCTTAAAAACGAGAAACCTCACTATCACTGGGGAGAAAAATTACTTTGAAGAGTTTCTGTAAAAGTTAAATAAGGTAAGAAATAGCTAGCATTGTCCTTGACATAAAGTAGGTCTTTGATAATGGTGATTTTTCCTAACTATATGGCTTCTTGCTTGTGATGTTCTTTCAGATGGGAATGTTCATTCTATTAAATACTAAAACCACGAAGGCTAGTTGAAATATGCTTCCTAGAAGATCCTCTTATTGCTCTTTGTTTTTTTGGGGTGTATTTTTATCTGGGTTCCAGAAGCTCTTTATTCGCAATCCTATTACATTTGTACTATACCTATTACCCTCTATATTGGATTTTAGTTTATTTTAAAGAAAACCTAAAGATGCAGAGTATTAGGGAGTAAATTCTTTGTTAGGAGGATAAAATAGAGTGAGGAGAAGGGAAAATTTAGAGGAGTTAATATGTTTGTTGCAGTTGTATGTAGGGGTAGAAGACAGTAAAGTAGGAGCAAAAGAATGCTTTACCTGATCTACTTAAAGGATATCATGAGAAACCCCTTTGGTGGAAAGTCACATTATCTAATGCCTTTATTGTGCATTTACACAAAGTCAAGTATACAATAAAAATTACTAGACATGAAAAGAGGCAAGACCATATAATCACTAATCAAGATTTTTTAAAAAAGACCATAGAAAGAGATCCCTAGATAACCCAGATCATGAAGTCAGTAGATGAGTATTTTTTTAAAGATTTTTAAAATTTATTTGACAGAGAGAGAGTGAGAGCAGGAACACAAGCAGGGGGAGTGGCAGGCAGAGGGAGAAGCAGGCTTCCCACACAGCAGGGAGCCCGATGTGGGGCTTGATCCCAGGACCCTGAGATCATCACCTGAGCTGAAGGAAGATGCTTAAGGACTGAGCCATCCAGGTGCCTTGAGTAGATGAGTATTTTAACATAACTATGATTAGTTTGTTGAAAAATAGAGACAAAAAAAAAAAAAGAAAAAGAAGCACTCATGAGAGTTTCACCAGAGACTTGAAATGTAAAAAAGAATAGAATGTAGAAATGAAAAGTAAAATAACAGAGAAAACTCAGTCTGAGTTTAACATCGTAACAGAGAAGGAGTGACTAGAAGTAGGAAAAAAAGCAACAATAACTCTAACACCAAGAAAGAAGAAGATAGAGACAAATTATGGACATAATCACATACAGGTCAAACGCAGTCGGTTTAAGGTACAAATGATTAGGATATTAGACGGAGAAGCGAGAAAGAATGGGGCAGAAGCAAAATACGAAAAGGTAATTGTTTAGAATTTTCTAAAACCAATAAAAAAAATCAACTAACATATTCAAGAATTTCAGAAACTCTAAAAAAGATAAACTAAAAAATAAAATTGCATAAAGGTTTATTTTCTTAGACATGCTACCATAAGCATGATTCATAAAAGGAAAAAAAACAATAAATTAGACTTCATCAAGACTGGAAACGTTTGCTTTGTGAAAGTCTCTGTCAGGAGCATAAAAGACCACCTACAGACTGGAAGAAAATATTTGCAAACCATATGTCTGACAAAAGACTCATGACTAGAATATATAAAGAACTCTCAAAACTCAACTGTAAAAACACAAATAATACAATTTGAAAATGGATAAAAAATATAACTGAGATTTCAACACAGAGGAAGTAAAGATGATGAATAAGCACATGGAAATACGTCCAACATCACTAGCCATTGGGGAGAGGCCATCAAGTCCTGTGAGATGCTGAGACGGTGGAGGGTCCTATGGATTATGGTATGGCATGGAGCTGAGTGGGCAAACTGGTAAAGGTATTCTCTGCTCCTTCCCCGTGGGTGTTATTGGCTCACTGAAATGAGTTTTAGGACAAATAGCCACATCCGGAGGTACATGCCAGGAACTCGAAGCTGGATTCATTCTTCTAGTAAAAACGCCACAACTTCAAGACCAATTACAATTAAAATCGCCACACGATTAAGCTTACAATAATCCATTTCATTCCCTGGACTCATTTGTCTATGCACAGGACAAGCCAAAAATGTAAATTGAGACCAATACAGTCTTTCAGGTCTTTCTTGAAAGCCTGATTGTCTGAAATCCTCCCAGGAAGTAGTATTGATTTTGGGTAACAGTATTTTCGTAGTGAACAATTCCTGGAACTTCCACGTTACCCTTCCAGCCATAATGGCCATTGCCCTGTGGGCAACGGAATCCACGTGGAGATTGTTTCAGTTGTTGAGGACGTGTGGTCCATACATCCGGAATCGGGGAAAATGACTACAAATTGGATTTGTGGGACCCCTGGACCCACATAAGATAAACCTGAGTGAAAACAGTCTATGTCATTAACGGCTGCAAATCTCAACACTTAGTGGTTGACGAAGTAGTCAGTCTCCAGGGAAAAAAAGATTAGCTCAGAGCTAAGCTCCAATAATCCTAGAAAAGGGGACTTCCTTTCCCAAGTACACAATTACTCAGATAAATGGTTGGAGGTACCTCTGGAGAAATATAGGAGAAACGCTCCTGTATTTGTGGATTTGCCGTCTTATGGGAGATCTTTGCAGGATGCTGGCCCTCTCATCAATGTAATTCTCAATGCCAGTTCTTACTTCCACGATACATGTGATGTCTTCTGGACCATCTCATTTTTAGGAAGTGAGTGATCCAGCTGCACGGAGTAAATCCATTTATATTCTAATGAATTTCTAGCAAATCAAATGTACTTACTGTAGCCCATGATTTAGCCCACATTTTAAAATAAGCAAACATTAAAGCATTCTTAGCTATTTAAACTAGAACATTAACTCCAGATTTGTTAGTAAATCCAGACTGATGAATTCGCCTCAATGTAAAATGGTCTTCCTCCCTGGAAATCATTCCCACACAGAGTCACGATGTTTCTAGGGATAAATATTAAAGCAAACTCCTGCAGTTACTTCAGTGTGAAAGCCATTCTCCCCCTCCACGGTTTCACTTACAGTTGCTTCCCCAAGGCACACCGTGATCTGATCCTTGGCAGTGAGGGGGTTTAGGGGTAGGGGGTGAGTGAGAATTGTCAACCTCTTGCAAGTGTTTTGGTTAAGATCCACTCAACTGAGGGCTTCGCTAGAGAGAAAAGGAGAATTTACTTCTATCATGGAAATCTCCATGGATTTTAAGGGTTTAGATACACGGAATCATTCATCTAAAACCACAAAAATGTCTCTATTCCAATTCTTGGGGTCCCGCTGATTCCAAATAATCTCCAACGTTCCATTAACAATAAATCCGACAGGGCTCTGAACTGCTTTTATCCCATCGCTTCTGACAGCAAGAGTTTGGGGTTTCCACTTCTCCAACTCTCTGACACGACTGGAGGTCCAATAATTCGAATCAGTTCTGACACTCACAAGCCCAAGGGAGCACCAGGCCCCACAGATTAAGGGGTTCAGTCCCACAAGATCACCCCCACTTCAGACAGGCAGATGGGAGGCCACCTGTACTTCTGACCAACTGATTTTAACTTCAGGGGTTCCCACAACCCCCTCCTCGGATTTGATAATTTGCTAGAATGGCTCACGGAACTCAGAAAAGCAGTGTATCTACTATGACTGGCTTATTATAAAGGACACAACTCAGGACAGACCAATGGGAAGGGATGCATAAGGCAAGGTACTGGGGGAGGAGCGGTGAGAGCTTCCCCGGCCTCTGGGCCTGCCTCCTCCCAGCTTATCCTTGTGTTGACCGGCCCAGAGCTCTCCAATCCTCCATGCTTTAGGTATAGCTGATTAAATCATTGACTGCTGGTGGTTAACTCAATCCCCAACCCTTCTTCTCTGGAGGTCAGGATGTGGGGCTGAAACTTCCAACCCTCGCCCCCTGTGGCTGGTTCCTCCAGCACCCACCCTGAAGCTCCCAGACCCCACCAGGGTCACCTCGTTAGCAGAATAAACGCAGGTATGATTGAAGGGAGCTTATTATGAATAACAAAAGACTTTTCATTACCATCGCTCAGGAAATTCCTAAGGTATTAGAAGTTCTTATGCCAGGAACCAGGTTCTAAGACCAAATATACATTTCTTATAGCACAATATCACAAGGGCTATGGATTGGATTTAAAATTTGATTCAGAAACCCACAGGATCATTCTCCTCAACTTATGTTTTCATATTTAGCCCTACAATGACAAGAAATAAAAGATTGGCTTAGGACAATCTTTTATTTAAAAAAAATCTTGGTTCTCTGATCATGATTTGAGCTGATTATTTGAAGCCTTGAGCTTGTAGTATTATTTATTTTGTTTGTTTGTTTGTTTCAGAGGTAGAACTTAGAGATTCATCAGTTGAATAGAACTCCTGGTGCTCATTCCATCACGGGCCCTCCTTCATGCCCATCACCCGGTTATCCCATCTCCCCCCGCTCCCTCCCCGACCACCACTCCAGCAACCCTGTTTGTTTCCTAGAGTTCAGTGTGTCTTATGGTTTGCCTACCTCTCAACTTTCATCTTATTTTATTTTTCCTTCCCTTCCTGTAGTAGTATTCATTTATGTTCTCCAAAACACTTGCAAGGAACTCTCCCAGACTCCAGTCTTTGTGTCCCCGTGCCTACCATCCTGATCTACAGCAAAGGAGCCTTGAATGCAAAGCTTCATTCCCGATACCACAGGAGGTAACTTGGACCCCTAAAGACTGTACTCTACCTGATGTGAAGAAAGGCAAAAGAAAAACAATTATACTTCCTTCTAACTTACAGACCATTGACAAGTACTTGAGATGGGCAAAGTGACCGCCCTCTAGGAGCTCAGCTGTCTCCATGTCAGTGTAACTTTGCTTAGGTCAAAAGGCAACCTTAGCTTGACTTTAACCTGACCTCCAGGATCCTGTAAAAATCCCTTTGGAAACTTCCTCTGTCTCTACTCACCCAAAAAGACATGTTAGCCATTGTCCTCCAAACATATGGCCCACTGATATACATCTGAAGGGTCTCATGACTCAGGATTTACTAGATTTACTACACAGTAGTAAATGACCCTTTCCTAACAACAGCTAGCTTCTCAAGGTCTTGGAAACCTTGCTTCCAAATTCCTTAGCGACTTACACTATACTCCTTCCCAACCTGAAAGTATATAACTAGCCACTCCTCATGACCCCGGTGCAGCTCTTTCCGCCCACAGGTCCTGTCCCTGTGCTTTAGCAAAACCAGCCTTTTTTGCACCAAAGATGTCTCGAGAATTCTTTCTTGACTGTTTGCTCCCGAACCCCAACATTTCACATCATACCTATTTCCCATTCTCTAATGCTTCCCAATCTCTATGGGCTGTGGCTCAAGGCAGATAACCAAAATTAAGTCACCATATCTCTGGGGGTCAGTTACCTGCAACCATTCCAAGGACCAATTATCACATATAGAAGGCTTCCTGACTGCTAACAAAATAATTCTTTTCTGTTCACTTAAATAAAGGAGTTATCAGGAAGCACTAGAAAATTCATAAGCTCATGAGGGTGCTTTATGCTGAGTTTCCAGAAGCAAGTCCCAGAACCACAGTACAGAACCGACATGACAAGGGATATGTCTGTGCTGCCTCACGCTGCCTTTGCCTGAGTCAGTAAGATTCTGGGGCCAGGGAACTGCTGCCAAAGCGACTAGAAAATTCTAGAACCATCTCCCTCTACTGTAATTGGAAAACTGCTCTTGCTACTTTCAGTCCTGTGTATGTACTAAATAGGAGCAGATCCAGGTTCAGAGAAGCCTGAAGCTTACAGTCTTGGAGGTTCTCTTTAATAAAATGAATACAGAATAATATATAAAATTCTATATAATAATATGTATGTAGAATTAGAGAAGTAACCACACAAATTACCCATTTCTAAAAGGAGATAAATATCATTATCACCACTGAATGCGGGAAGGATATGCCACTCTAAAAAACATCATTTAAAGGGGCATCGGGTGGTTCAGTAGGTTAAGCGTCTGAGTCAGTTTACGCTCAGGTCATGATCTCAGAGTTGTGGGATCGAGCCCCATACTCAGCACAGAGTCGGTTTAAGACTCTCTCTCCTTCTCCCCCTTCTCTCTTTCTCTCTCTAAAATAAATAAATCTTTAAAAAAATATATGTCCATTTGGCACAAGGATTATTTTTAGCTGAAGACAAATGAGAATCAGCAGATGCAGGAAAAGTTCTCTGCCCTCCCCTTTTCTGTATATATTTCTCTTGTGAAGGTGTCCCCTCTTCCATACCAGGGAGAGCTGCTTATCACAGGAGACAGACTGAGCATTGAGATGAGTATCCATAAGCCAATCTCTGTATTAAAATAGCCCTTATATTCCATCGGTTTCTTCCATGTACTTCCTAGTCACTTCTCCACAATTTATTGTCCCTTGAAGCCCAACCTTCGTTAAAATAATATATAAGCCCCTGAGTCTATCTGCTTCTTTGAGTTTCACATCTTTTCTCAGAATTCCTATGCACTAAAATATTAATAAAAACTATATGCCTTTTCTCTTGTTAATCTTTTGTTAATTTAATGTATATGCCCTCCGTTACTGAGCATAAGAGGATAAAGGAAAATATTTTTCTCCCTGACATCACAAAATCTAAAAAACAATATAGCATTTTAAAATTAACTGCCTGATACACATCTATGCTCTCTGTTCCTACTTTGTGGTTGAGAACTCCGTAGTTACTTTTCCATTTTGTGTGTGTGTGTAAAAATAATTTCATGTTACAATTTCCTATAGAGAGAATAGAGAGATAAGTGAGCCTCTCCTTCAGTATGGCATGGTTGATCAAATTTTATTTGTTATAAGTTAATAGAAATATTTAGAAATTTCCTATTGCTTTCACAACTCATTAGCAAGAAGGCTTATAAATATTTACTATTGTTTCGTGTTTGGGGAAAACCTGTGTTCATTTCCATTTTTATGTGTTTTGTAAGATTTGGGGGGTATTTCAAGTTTTCTTGTGAATAACATAACATAATAGCACTTCATTGATCAGTTTCTTATTGACGTCCCACGTATATATTGTAGTGACATTTTACTATTTTTATGTTAGCTTCAATGATGTCAAAATTTCCTCCAAATACTAAGAATTCAAATCACTTTCAAATATGCTTTTTGATTCGTATCTTTTTGTTAATTGAAATATCAAAAAAAATCAAGATCCTATTCACTATTTCTATTCATATTTTATCTGAAGAAAATATAATTTCAATGATTTCTGTACTCAGACTTAATTGTTTTTTGTTTTTTTCAGATTTCATTAATTATTTTGCCTGACAGCTTTTCTGTGGTTGTTTTCTAATAAATTCAGGGGTGCCAGGGTGGTTCAGACCAAGTACTTGTCTTTCTCCCAGAGAGAGAAGGGAAGCCCCCTTTGCCTCTAACAAGGGTTTTATGAGTTTTTTTTAATTAACTAATTGTATAGGGAGGGGCTTACTCTTTAACTTTGGTGGATCATTATATTGGGTGGTTTTTCCCTTCCCTTACGGTTGTGGAATTACCCACAAGGATCAATTTTAAGAAGGTCCAGCTTTTACTTTTACTGCCTGAGGCTTTTTACTGCCTGAGGGAGTGGGGTCTTGTGGTTTTCCCTAAGTCATACCTTGTGACATTTTTTCTGACCTGCTGACTTTCAGGTTAAGGGTCAGCCTAAAACCAAAATGGCTGTACTTTGGTCAACTTGTCTCCTTACTGTCCTTTCCCTCCTGCCTCAAGAGGGAAGTTGGAGTGGAAATGAGAGTGGCCTTAACTAATTCCGTAATTAGTTATAATAGTTTTATAATATATAAAAATGAATTTTTTTTGAAATTTTACAAAAATGTTGTGTTTATGGGCACACATCGCTAGGATCCTTCTCAGAGTCTTGGAAGGTGCCTGTGCTGGGGAGGGACTTAAAAAGATCAAATTTGATCAGTTTCATGATAAATCCTCCTCTGACATTCCCTGGAAGCCAACCGCACCAGCAAAACTGTCCTGTTTATTATAAATTTAGCTCAAAGCTGAATCAAGAATTCTGCTTCCGGGCAAAAGCGAATAGCTTTCAGAAGTCAAGAACTAGAAAAGCCATAATAAATACAGAAAACCATTTGTGTAAAATATCAGAGAGCTGCTAAAGCAACAAAGACAAAAAAGTTAATAGGTATTCAGTGTAATATTCCATGGAATGAAGAAGGGTGAAGGGAGCCGAGGTTGCCTTATTCCCTGGGGACTGTGCTGATTCTGGATGCGGGGAGGAAGCTAATAACTTAGCTTTAGCTGGTGAAGGGACTGATAGTAGGGAATAAAGGGAAAACCCAGAAATTTGTCATTCTTTAGCTAGTGTGACAAAAATGAATCGAGGGCCTGAAATACAAGGGAGTTTTCCCTCATGGTATTTGACGAACTTTTAAGTTAAGAAGGGAAGGAAATTAAAAGGTTTGTCCAACACCTCTGAAAAACACAGCCGAATTTTCAAGTCTATGGAACTGAGGAGTTAGTTCAGAGTTTAAGACTAACCCCGAGGTTACTATACTAGTCTCTCAGTTGAAAAATGTCGAGTGCTGTTATCCATAAGAACAGGGATAATGAGGGGCGCCTCGGTGGCTCAGTTGGTTAAGCGGCTGCCCTTGGTTAAGCGGCTGCCCTTGGTTAAGCGGCTGCCCTCGGCTCAGTTCATGATCAGCGTCCTGGGGTCGAGTCCCACCCCTAGCTCCCTGCTCAGTGGAGAGTCTGCTTGTCCCTCTCCCTCTGCACCTGACCCTCTCCCTCCCCCTGCTCATACTTGCACTTGCTCTCTCTCAAATAAATCTAAAAAAAAAAAAACTAAAAAAAAAAATCTTTCCAATATGGCAGCTCTGTCTTGACTCAGCTTGGGCCCTGCCAGGATGAATGTGCTCAACATCCCACTCTGCCTCACAAAACAAAAGGTTCGGGAAGATAACATCATCCGAAGCTAAAGCTAATATAAACTCGGAAGTTTTAAAGTATGTATCATCTAGCTCTGTGCACGGATGACTTAGAAACAACATGTAGCAAGTATAGCAAATAAAGTTATTCCAGAAGTTCTTTCCATGGAAAAGAAGATAAAGTTATTCCAGAAGTTCTTTCCATGGAAAAGAAGAGCGTTCTCTGAATAAGTGGATTCCGGAAAAAAGGGTCCTCATGGCAAGAAGGGAGGCCTGTGACTCCGGGTACCAGTGCTGGAGGAAAAATAAAACAAAAATGAACGATAGTGGGAGTTTCAATAATGCATCCAGTTTCCTAACACATTCTGTTTGAGCCTCTCCAAGTCTGTTTGAACATCCACATATCTACAGAGATAATGAATTGCTCTAATCTATTGAATAGCAATAATCACAGGATTATTGAGGAAATAATCCTTTCAAAGGATAGCGGAGCATCTGTCTGGGTAATAATAAATTCAGCAGATCTGTGCCCACTTTCAAGAGCTGGATAAGTGGGCATTTCTTGGTAGTTTCTCTGTTTAAGGACTTATGAAACAATTTCAATTTATATACACTTGGTCCATTCTGCAGAATAAATATTTTTATTTATATTTTCTTTAGTCCTTGCTTACTTTCTTTTTAAACTGTATTTTTTTCATTTAAATTACAGCCTGTTAAAAATAAATAAATTAAAACCTGTCAAAAAATACTGTAAAAACAATTCATACAGTACTACACATTTTCCCTGGCCATCCCTATCCTTACTTCTATTTTATCCAGAAATAATCACCGCTATTAATTTCAAAAAATGTTTAAATATACACAGAATTTTAATTTGCTTTCTTTTCCGGTGTTTTCTTCAGGCCCTTCCTCCTTTTCTTCCTCTGGCAATTGCCCTCTGCCTGTCTCCAGGTTACTCATTTGAATTATCTAAGAAATAGCCTTTGTTATTTTTCTAGAGGAAAACAAACATATTTTCTCATAAAATCTCATACAGACAATACATAAGAAAATCGTATTTAGGGTGTTTTAAATCATTATTTTACAAACTTAGAATCCTGTTCTGTGCATTTTTCTGCTTTGTTTTGCTTATTCAGCAATATCTCAGGAAAACATCTCCAAACCATTTGTTAGAGCCATTGCTTATTTTAGATGGATGAATATTCCATTCTGTGAATATCTAAATGATTTAGTGAGTGTCCTCTCAAAGAACCCTATATTTTTCTCCATCTTTGGCCGTTAAAACATTTCTACATCAAATATTAATGTCCATTTGTCCTAATATAATGTTAGATTTCTATGAGAGAAGTTCCAAGGAGTGACAGCACAAGTTTGAGAATATGTAGTTTTTAAAAGTCATTGCCATATTTTTTCCCCAGAAAGCCTTTAACACTTTGAATTTCCATCAGTAACCTGTGAGTAGCCCTTTTCCTTCATTCTCATTAGCAATAGGATTCAATTCCTGTTTGCTTCCAGGCCAGTGAGTATGAAGAGTTTTATCATTGCTATTTTAATATATACTTCTCTACTTGAGAACTTGGTCATATTTTCTTATATTGGTCATTTGGACTTGCTTAATCTCTACATTGTTAATTCCTATAATTTGTCATTTTCCTATTGGGTTACTTGTGATGGGGTTCCTTCAAATTTGTTAAAAGCTTGTGGTTTTGTCTATTTAATAGGTCCTAATATTTTTTCAGAATTATAAATATATGTCTTCCAAATCTATTCATCTGGAAAAGAAATTGAAATGAGCCTGCATGTTATAGAACATAAATAAAAAATATATACTCTAGCTGAATTAAATATAACAATATAAAAAAAATTAAATCTTACAAGTCAATCGATGCAATCTTGAGTTGAAGAAGAGCTTAGTAATTAAGCCTAGAAGTTTTAAAATCCATGAAGGATAAGGTGGATATATTGGCTCTATGTTAATTTTTAAAACTACTTTATGTAAAATGTATTGTAAATCAAGCTAATGAGCAATTTTCTTAAGATAAATTACATAGAGGTCTATTTAGAGAATTTACACATGGAATAAAGAATTCCTTACTGATAGAAGTAATTGCATGCCTTTAGAGAACTCAGTGAGTAGCTGATAAAAGTGAAACAGCAAAAAAATCAAACTTTCTTGGATACTTCGGTCCCCATTGTCATTACTTCTGTCTTCGAAAAACTTGAGGATTTATTTGGTCTCTAGAGGAAGTTCGCTGAGCAAATCAAGAGCAAAGAGAAATATCACTTCAAAGATCTCCTCTCTCTCCCTCCCCATTGGGTGTGTGGCTAATTACTATAAACTATGGGGGAAGAGTGTTGCAATTCAGTGTTTGAGATTTCCGCCAGAAACCAAAACAAACACCAATATTGGTAGAGAAAGTACACCATACATCTACCTATTTCGCAAAACTGGTTAAGTAAAACCTTCTGAAAATAGCATTTGATACCCTCGATCCAAGGGACGTGATACCTGAACATCCTGGGCGACTGTGACGCTTCGTCCTTACCTTCCAGTTAACTCTGAATAGAACCTCGTGACTTACACAGACTGTAACTAACAGAAGCTGAATGAATGTCATCAAACCAGTTGCACAACTAAATAACCTATGAAGATGTCGCTGTATCTGTGAACTTTAATTCTATTCGAATCCAAGCCTTCTTGGACACAAAAATAAACAGATCTATCTCCAATGCTTAAAATGGAGGTAAGTAGAATACATTTCCAAAAATTACTAAATTGGGGGCGCCTGGATGGCTCAGTCATTTAAGTGTCTGTCTTCAGCTCAGGTCATGAACCCAGGGTCCCGGGTCCTGGGATCGAGTCCTGCATCAGGCTCCTTGCTCAGGGGGGAGTCTGCTTCTGCCTCTGCCTGCCACTCCTCCTACTCATGCTCTTTCTCTCTGACAAATAAATAAAATCTGTTTTAAAAATTACTAAATTTATTTAGTATTACTTAATAATATAGTTATATATTAGCATACCATAATCCTATAATATATTTATATAACAAGTATAATATTACTTATACTTGGTAAAATTTGGGTGTTCTAAGCACTCATTTCATAGACTGTTTATATTTCACATCTCAGCAAAGACCAAATTATCTGCTAGGAAAAATATGATTCATTCCACTTTAGCTTCTATAAACCTTTATATATAATATTATTTTGAATATGTTTGTAATCTCCATAGGAAATAAGATCTTTAGTCCAGGTCAGTCTTAAGTTCTAATCTTCAGTCGCCTACTTAGTAGCTCTAAGACCTTGGGCAAGTAACTTCTCTGAGCATATAAATTCAGTCTGCCTGCAAAATTAATCGTTCATATAGAAAATTTTTTTTTAACAAACTTCTTTGTAAATTATGCTAAGCCAAGCTACAATGCGTTAGCTGTGTGAAAAATTACTGTTAATATTCTTCCTTATGCTTCAGCAAAAAGATGGCATCTATGTGATATTTGGAAGCCTATCTCTTAGGCATATGAGATAATTCGAGAGAACTTAAAAGTAAACAGTTTTTATGCTGATGGGAAATATTAACCCCATAACATTACAAAAGACACAACTGACATCCAAAGCCATTAATTTGTCCAACTATACGACTTACTGGCAGGTTTGGGACTAAAATTCTTGTTACCTCTCTTCTCGAGACTCTGTCCGTACTGTAGCTTATAGAGATGCTTCGAAGATTCTGTTAAACCTTATCTTTTTGAGTGTTCAAGCTCAGATAGGGGATGGGAGAATTCAACAAAGAGATGACAGATATAAAGTCAGACTATGTACAGGTTTTAAAAGGACCTGATGATATATGTATTCAACTGGGCAAATATTCTGAACTATGGGTGAAGACATTCTAAGAGGATCACAGATAAAGTTTGCTAATATCCCATCAGCAGCCTCTAGAATGCTCCTTCTGTTAACTTAGGTTTCGATCCAGATGTGCTCCCTTTTCCGATCCCCTTGGTATCTCACAAAATCAAAATGTTCTGTTTTGCTGCCCAATTGAACGTTTGCCACTCAAAATAAAGAACAACATTACCGTGAGATGTGGCCCATAGGGCTTCACTCGAAAGCAGAGGAATCTATTAGTGATCTTTAAGGTATTAGCCACAATGGACTGATGTATGCATAAACAGGAAATACGCGTAAACAGGAAAACAATCAGGACCCCATTTCTCCTATAAATTCAGAGATGCAGATTAGAACTTCCTACTTTTTTGTTTGCTTGTTTCAGATGTTAACAAATCCTTCAGTCCTAACACTGAGACTATGAATCAGAATTCAAATTACTTAACGCCTCTCGGAGGAATTACTCAGCTGAGGTCAGATGGAGATCTTGTTTAGAGAAGATTATGTTTCAGGAGGAATTTTTGGCCCAGCAGCACCAAAGAGATGGACACATTTGGGGAGAAAGTGTGTGAGATTGAGGTTGAGAATGTGTGGGCAGGAAAATAATGAATTTTGAGACAAGAAAAGTATATCAGAAACAAAATATACAGTGGCCTTGAAAGAGAACTACCAGGCTTCCTAAGGTATGATCTACATTAGGAAAATCCTGAGGGAGCAAAAAGGTTAAGAAGACATTTTTAAAACGTGAAGATATTCTAAAAAATTTAAGAAGCATGCCGTAAGATTTTATATTAATTTTTAAAAAACAAGCAATAAAAACATTTCATTAAGTAAAAAATTCTCCTGGGAATTGAAATTTATATTTAGCTTTACAAATCGGATGAGCTAGAAGAGTTTATAAAGTTAACATTGAAAGCCACAAAGATGAGCTGCATTTCCATCCGTTCTTTCATTTTTTGAAGGACGGGCAAGCTTCAGGCACTGCTCAATTTCTGTTTCCAGTTAATTACCCAATTACTTCAGAAATTATATACTTGATGCCAGTTGTGCTATTTTGAGATATTTAAACCGGTTAGTTGCCTTTTTGTTGTTGAAAAACTCCCTAGACTGATTTCACATGGCCAAATTGCCCCCATTGCAAAATTTTAATTCAGTTCATGAGGTTCAGCTTGGAATTTATTGTATATTTTGCTCTTTACAGCTTCTGTTGATGTGGGATGCACTAATAACCCAGCTTTACTCACTGGGTCTCCTCTGTCACACTCACACACACACTCACACTCACACACACGTCTCCCTCAGATCATAGTCCAATTTTCTAGCAAATAAATTTGCTGATGCCATCTGAGATATATTATGTACATTTTTAAATAATTCCTCCCTAAATGAATCTACCTTTTATTACCATAATAATTGACTTGAGTCTTTCCTGCTAACTATCTAAAACCAGGTAATAGAAACATTAATGGAATAATGACATTTTTATGTTGGAACTGTGGCAGATAAACTGGGCATTTACAAATCACTTTCATATTTAAATACATTCCATTGAAGGACAAGCAGTGAGCCAACCCTGTTAGCTCCCGGGTTTTCATTCTGTGTCTATATCGCCGGCTAAATTGTCTGTATCACCCGCTAAATTCATCAGGAAGCACTCCTGACATAGAGCAATGCACTTTTATAAAATTCGATTCTATGTAGTTTGACATATTTAAAAAGCAAAGGTAAACTGGAGTTGCTTAATTTTACTTAAAAGGCCCTCACTTTGTGAAATAGTCCATTGTTAGGAAAGAACAATCTTCGTCTCCTTATAAGATCATTCGGGAACGTTTTTAAAGACTCTCTTACGTAAACTGGAGTTGCCCATTGTTTTCCATTCCTTTAGATACATAGTAGAATGTTTCCACGTTTGTAATAGTAACAGAAACAGAACTCAAGAGAATAAGCAAAGAGGATGCCTTGAAGTCAAAGCTTTCAGGCAAGAAAACCGAAAATCCCATATATGCTTATAATCTTTTCATAATTCTAAAATGCCATCAATTGCAAGAGGCTTAGTCTTGATTATGACAGCTTTTTGGCAAAACAAGATGCAACACTACCATCTGAAACACAGTTCTCTGAAAATTCTAAAGACGTCTGAAAGTCTGCTACATAATGACAAAGAGGAAAAAAGAGGTACCAACTGTAGGATTCTTTAATGGTAATAGATAGAGCTCTGGGCCAGCTCTGCCGGAGGGGGGAAGGGCAAGCTCTGAAGATTTGCTCCCCACCACCCCCATGCTGTTTTTTAAACTTTCTGCAATAGTTACTAAAGGCTCGTATCTCTTTTGTGTTCTTGAGGCTTTAGCATCCTCTGTCAAATACATAAATAAAACCTTCACAAAAATAAAAAATAAAAAAATGAAAAGACTTAATTGTCTAGAACCGAGCCAGGAAAGAAGAATGGTAAGACAACATGAAAATCACATGGGCTACATTTCGGTTTTGTTCGACAGCCCTCAGTTAGCTATTAGCTAATCACACTGTATAGATGTTCCGTCCCCAAATGTACTGCTGCTACTCTCGCAGCCTGGGATGGGGATTTGAAAGCAGAGTTGACTCAATAAGCTTCATAGGGTCTCACGTGAATCAAAGCGGAAAGAATAAAAATTAAAATAAAGTAATAAGGCAAAAATAAAAATCTGAAAATCAAAGGAATACTAAACTGATATATAATTTATCCTGATACCCTCGGTGGGCCTGTGTCTGGTTTTGGTGACTGCACACACAACAGCTTCCTTTTTGAGGCGGAACCGACTGTGGGCATTGAGGGGCAGAACCCCGAAAGAAGGGTCATGCTGAGTTCACAAAGCCTTGGAGGCCCATTTGGCGTTGATGAAGTTGTCCTTTGAACTCATGCCAGAATAAAACTATTTCCATAAAGAATATTTAAAAAAATTATACCATGACAAGGGAAACTTATTTAAAAAAAACAACTCCTAGACATAAAAATGAGTCTAAGTGTTGGAAATCATAAACTCATGAACACCTGTTGCTACATTTTTATGTACATACATAGATCCTCTAAATACCATCAACTCCTGGACACTAAGAGCTCTCTCTGATGCTTCTTTGTACCCTCAGGGTCTAACACACTTCTGTCCATAGAGGAGGTACTTCCTAAGTTGTTGAAGAGTTATCGATCCATTTAATTTTTTGAGTTGCTAGAATGTGCTGTGAGTTGGAGCGAAGGTGGATCTTATTTTCAAGGAGGTATCAGGCTAGGAGGGTACATATGACACATACAATATATGTGAAGATATGATATATACAAGATGTATAAAGTAATAAGACAAACCAAGAAGAGGAAAGTGTTACAGTCAAGCTACAGACAAAATTCCAACTGGAAGTTCAAAGGAAGGAGTCCAGTAAATGGGAAAGGCTCATGAAAGAGGCGGAATCTAAAAATGATAGAAAAAAAAAAAGAAAAAATTGAGTCAGTGCAAGCTGGTTGGCTCAGTTTGTAAAACACGCAACTCTCAATCACAAGGTTTTGCATTCAAGGCCCACACTGGGAGTGGAGCACATTAACGAAAAAAAAAGGAAAGGAAAGAAATTGAGTCAATGATGTGGCATTATTTTGGAAACAAATACGATAATAAAAGGAATTTGGCATGAACAGAATTAGGTTTCCTGGAATATAGAAAAGGTTGAAATTGTTTCAAAGTATTTTTTTCGTGTTCATTCTTGCAATATTATCTATCTAATAACTCTGTGCTTTTCCTAGGGGGGGAAAAACCCTTCTAAAACATTAAATGATATCACAACTATTTAATCTAAAGATATGCTTTGAAGAGTGGATAAACCTTTAAGGTTACTATGTGTGTGGAAGATGAATGAATGTGCAAAAAACAAACAAACCAAAAAGATGAGTAAAGCAGTGTCTAAGAATTTGGTGCTCTGAAATCTATGAAACTTCTTCTTCTCCTAATTGCTTTCTGGCCCAGTGTTATTCCGAATTCTACTCCTTTGCTTCCTGTTGGAGTGCTAGCTTCCCCTTCCTTGTGCCCTCACTGACCACAGAAAGCCTGGGAGGATGTAACATGTGACATTAGGCACGAACTAGAATGCTATATTGATGATAAAAGTAGTTTGTTACTTTTGAAAGTACCGAATCTCGGAATGAGGGAGTCAGTGGAATAAGAAAGAATTAACTCATTCCCTCATTGAGTAATCTTCAGCACAAAGGGCTCTTTTGGTCTCTGGCTGAGCTCTAGAAAGAAATACGAGGTCTAGGTCAGGTCAGGGGGGCTACTGGCCCATGTGAAGGAGAAAACACATCTCCTGTCCTCAGTGATGACATAGCTCCTGTTTCTCTCCTTGGTATCGGGAGACTTTACACCTTATCCAAACAGGGGCCCTTTTGAGAATGGAGACTGCTTTCTCAGAAAGAGGACAGCACGGGGAGGGGGGGGGTGAACTCAGCAGTACTGGGTAAACTGGGACATTTCAGTAACCCCAATTACATGGACTTGAAGAGATCTGTTCAACAGTTGTGCAGCTCAAGGAAATTGTGAAATCTGTCTTTCCTGGTGCCATTTTACTATTTTGCCTGATTCTTCCATTCCTAGGCAACACTTTATGGCCAACAAGATACAAAATGCCCCCCCCCCCACACACACACATCTTCTAGAGAAGCTCCTTGCAGATTCAGACTTAATTTTAAGAAAGTATGAAGAGTTAAGAAGAAAATTTCTTATGAAGATTTGCACCTTCATGGGGATCAAAGTCTCAAACTAAAGCAAGGCCCGTCTGAGAGTAAAATACAGAGTCTATTGGTGAGTGGGGATGTTTAAGAAAATATATCGCAAGAGTGATGTCTGCTTATTTAAATCAGAACAAAAAACAGTTAAATTTACACATAAAGCCTATTTTACTTTCAACCATCCCCATTTCCCATGGGTAACACTCTCCTGGGTTCTTCAAGGTAACTTTTAATTCGCATAGTAGTACTTGTGTATTTATATGTAAAAATTCTTTTTTAAGAGAAGATTTTATTTATTTATTTGAGAGAGAGAGAGAACACAAGCAGGGGAAGGGGCAGAGGCAGAGGGAGAAGCAGACTCCCTGCTGAGCAGGGAGCCCAACATGGGATTCCATCCCAGGACCTTGGGTTCATGACCTGAGTTGAAGGCAGACACTTAACTGACTGAGCCACCCAGGTGACCATAGAATTTCTTTTTTTAATTAATAGGATTGTACTACACAAATGTTCCATAACCACCTTTTTTCACTTAAAGATACATTTGAACATCATTTCGTATCCATATCTGTGACTATGTATCTCAACTTTATCAGCTGAGACCAAGAGAGGGGATATTTAGGGGGAACTAATAGTCCCTAGAATACATAAAACAAAGTTAAAATAGACATCGCTAACTTTTTGATGAACAAGAATAATAATGAAAAACTTGAGATGCATCGGTGGCTCAGTTGGTTAAGCAGCTGCCTTTGGCTCAGGTCATGTTCCCAGAGTCCTGGGATCGAGTCCAGCATCAGGCTCCTTGCTTGGCAGGAGGCCTGCTTCTTCTCTGCCTCTGCCTACTTGTGCTCTCTCCTGACAAATAAATAAAATCTTTTTTTTTTTTAAGACTTTATTTATTTATTTGTCAGAGAGAGAGAGAGATCACAAGTAGGCGGAGAGGCAGACAGAGGCAGAGGGAGAAGCAGGCTCCCTGCCGAGCAAGGAGCCTGATGTGGGACTCGATCCCAGGAGCCTGGGATCATGACCTGAGCCGAAGGCAGCCGCTTAACCAACTGAGCCACCCAGGCGTCCCAAATAAATAAAATCTTAAAAAAATAATTATAATAATGAAAAACTTACATTCCGATGCTGATAAAAATAATGAAATAATTTCGAGTGTCCTATTAAGATTTCTTTGGCATGAATCATTTTAAGCAGGTAGAATGGACATATTCATATGAGGAATGCAGGGCCCTGAGGAGCTTCTGCCCAAAGCATCTCAGAGTTTCCACATCATTCTCATCCTGTCGGACTTCAAGTTCCTTATTATTAAAGATCCTATACGAATTCTGAGCTTCTAAAAAGTAAAAAGACATGTCTCCTTAAAATCGTGTCTGATAACTTGCTAGATACTGTCTACATTTTTTTTCAGGGTGGGAGGAGTGAGATTTATTTATTTATTTATTTATTTTAAATGAGACTTTTTTTTTTTTTAGATTTTATTTATTTATTTATTTGACAGAGAGAGAGAGAGGTCACAAGTAGGCAGAGAGGCAGGCAGAGAGAGAGGGAAGCAGGCTCCCTGCTGAGCAGAGAGCCCGATTCGGGGCTCGATCCCAGGACCCTGAGATCATGACCTGAGCCGAAGGCAGAGGCTTTAACTTACTGAGCCACCCAGGCACCCCGAGGAGTGAGATTTAAACAATTTTAACTAATTTGCACAAACAGGGAATCTCATTGGCATTAAGGAGACATTAGAATAAATTCCAATGGCAGGAATTGTGCCAACTTCTTTTTTAAGATTTTATTTATCGGGATGCCTGGGTGGCTCAGTTGGTTAAGTGGCTGCTTTCAGCTCAGGTTATACTCCCAGGGTCCTGGGATCAAGTCCCACATCAGGCTCCCTGCGGCTCCTTGCTCGGCAGGGAGCCTACTTCTCCCTCTGCGTCTGCCTGCCACTTTGCCTGTTTGTGCTCTCTCTCTCTCTGACAATAAATAAATAAAATTAAAAAAAAAAAAGATTTTATTTATTTATTTATTTATTTATTTATTTAGAGTGAGTCGGGGGAGGGGTAGGAGAGGGAGAGAGAGAATCTCAAGCAGACTCTAAGTACGGAGCCTGATACTGGGCTTCATCTCATGACCCTAAGATTATGACCTGAGCCAAAATCAAGAGTCAGATACTTAGCCCACTGAGCTGCCCAGGAGCTCCAGAACTATGCCAACTTCTCCCTAAGACTAGGTACCGAGGCAAAAAAAAGTGAGAACAACAAACTTGCAAAATAACAAAAGGTCAAAGGATACAATCCATGAATGTGGAAACTGATGATCTGCTTTAAAAATTTTGTAACTCATTTTGCGAAGACACTGTTACGAACACAGAAACACTTTTGAAATACTTGGAAAGATATTTATATCAGTACGTTTTTCACATTATTCATACCATCAGTCTGTAATTTATGTAAATTATTAGCAAAGTGATTATAACCAACTGACAGTAAATAAATATGCATTTGTTACCTTACTGACCTATATTTCAGGGAACAAAATGCTGAACTACTGATCATGAGGCAGGTGAATGAGAGCGTCCCACAGGAGTTCATCCTCCTTGGTTTCTCAGATCGACCATGGCTGGAGCTCCCGCTCTTTGTGGTCTTCCTGGTTTCCTATATCTTGACTATCTCTGGCAATGTGACAATAATTCTTGTGTCTCATCTGGACCCCAAACTCCATACCCCCATGTACTTTTTTCTTACCAATCTGTCACTCCTGGACCTTTGCTATACCACAAGTACGGTTCCGCAGATGCTGGTAAATTTGTGCAGTACCAGGAAGGTGATCAGCTATGGCGGCTGTGTGGCCCAGCTCTTCATTTTCCTGGCCTTGGGTTCCACCGAATGTCTTCTCTTGGCGGTCATGTCTTTCGATAGGTTTGTAGCGATTTGTCGGCCTCTGCATTACTCAGTTATCATGCACCAGAGGCTGTGCCTCCAGCTGGCAGCCGTATCCTGGCTTAGTGGCTTCAGCAACTCAGTGCTGCAGTCCACCTGGACCCTTCAGATGCCGCTCTGTGGCCGTCGAGAAGTGGATCACTTCTTCTGTGAGGTCCCTGCTCTGCTCAAGTTGTCCTGTGTAGACACAACAGCCAACGAGGCTGAACTCTTCTTTATCAGTGTGCTATTTCTCTTAATACCCGTGATACTCATCCTTATATCGTATGCTCTTATTGCCCAAGCAGTGCTGAGAATCCAGTCGGCTGAAGGCCGGAGAAAGGCATTTGGCACATGTGGCTCCCACCTGATTGTGGTGTCGCTGTTTTACGGCACCGCCATCTCCATGTACCTGCAACCGCCATCCCCGAGCTCCAAGGACCGGGGGAAGATGGTGTCTCTCTTCTATGGGATCATCGCACCCATGCTGAACCCCCTTATATACACACTTAGGAACAAAGATGTAAAGGGAGCATTTAAGAGGTTGATTTTGAGGGTCTTCTTAGTGAACAAATAGGAATGCCCAAATGATAGGTCTTCTTAAAGACTTGAGGTCTATGCATTTTAATAATTTAATTATCTCGGGGTGCCTGGGTGGCTCAGTGGGTTAAAGTCTCTGCCTTCAGCTCAGGTCATGATCTCAGGGTCCTTTTTTGAAAAAAAGTTTTTCATGATTCTCTTACATTCTATATTATCTCTCTCCTTTTAAATCCTAAAGCACTTATAGTCTAAATCATGAAACTAGCACATCATATAATGATGTCCATTACTTGTCTAATGCATTTTTCTCGTGCAAGAAGCAGAGCATATTAATTCCATGTTAGTTCTCCTGAGGTAGCAAAGACTAATTTCTACTAATTCCACATGGCCTTCAGAGCTCGTCAAAGGGCTGAGGAAAACACTTAGACACTGTGAGTTGGCTATTTGGTTGATTTTAGGATTTACGATTGTCACACTGTAATCATTTTAATTGCCTCTTCACTACCTTTCTTCCCAATTTTTTTCTTCTACTAAATAGATGATCATAAAAACAGAAAATACAATAACTAAGAAATGCGACTAGCTCGTTTCTTCTTAAGATCTTCCAAAAACAGCATACATTTCTGCCTCAGGGTAATTACAACCCAACACAATGGATCTCAGAACTTCTTAAAAGATATCAGAAACACCGGGAGGGCTTTAAAACCCACACCTTGCCCCCAGATTTTCTAAGGTCTGGGTGGGGGAGGGGGCCGGAAATTTACATATCTAATGAATGCCTAGGTAATGCCGATGTGGGGACCACACTTTATAGTCGGCTGGGCTAATATAAAATAAATAAAGATGTTTTGCTGAGTTCCTATCTTTTATCTCCATCGATGAGAAATATAATTAAAAGGGAAAATGGAAGCAAAATGCTAAAAGAATAGATTGAAGTATGAGAGGACATTCCCCAAAGAAAATGCATTCATGTTTTGAAGTCTGAATAAATACTATACTGAACTCTCAAAGATAACTTTTGATATGATCTCAAAGTCAATGTCAGTGATCTTTAAAGAATTGTAAGGAATAGCAGTGAAACCAGAGTGATGGAAATTGAAGTATTTCACATTTTTAAAAATGAGCCAGTGATTGGTTCAATGCATAATATAATGGTAAACTTTAAGTAACGCAATTAATACAAAATATATATACAAATATTTTACTATCAGTTTGCTATTATTTTAAAAGTTATATAAGTGAGGGGGTGCCTGGGTGGCTCAGTCAGTTGGGCGTCTGCCTTCTGCTCGGGTCATGATCCCGGAGTCCTGGGATTGAGCCCCACGTCGGGCTCTCTGCTCGGTGGGAGGCCTGCTTTTCCCTCTGTGGGAGGCCTGCTCTGCTGCTCCCCCTGCTTGTGTTCCCTCTCTCACTGTGTCTCTCTGTGTCAAATACACAAATAAAATCTTTTAAAAAAAAGTTATGTAAGTTAAAATATTATATATTAAAATATGTTAATATAAATATACGACATGTTTATTATTTAAATACATATTGATTATTTAATAAATTATTTATGTACTATATTATTTATTATTTAGTGTAATATGCTATTTGACATATTTAATATATTAGTTAATGTATTTAATACATTATATATAGTTATTTAAACTATATACTATACTTAACTAGAATTCATTTTGGTTTCATTAGAACAACAAATAGTAAGCTAACTCAGTCTATTTTTATAGAGGTACTAGACTGATATTGTTAGGGAATGTTATCTATATATAATGTATCTCGATTTCTGAGAATTTGCACATTTCTCATCGTTTTGTATAATATGGTGCAATAATGACTAAGACGGGAGAGCAATCTATTTGCTTCTATCTGTGGGGTGACCCCATTGGCTGAGGGGCCGGCAGCACTGGCGATGAAGAATTCACGCAGGGCACGTGGGTGGCTCAGTGGGTTAAAGCCTCTGCCTTCGGCTCAGGTCATGATCTCAGGGTCCTGGGATCGAGCCCTATGTCGGGCTCTCTTCTCAGCAGAGAGCCTGCTTCCCCCTCTCTCTCTGCCTGCCTCTCTGCCTACTTGTGATCTCTCTCTCTCTGTCAAATAAATAAATAAAATCTTAAAAAAAGAGAGAGAGAGAGATAGAAGTGTATTGAATACACTTCGAGGGAGCTCCTGGGCCAGACAGCAAAGGAGAGCCTGGATGTGCCAGGCAGACACAGGGCAGAGACGCCTGGGGATGTATGGAATTTCCCCCTTTTTGTTAACTGCGCCCAGTTGTAAGTAGCCCAGCGGTTACTTAGGGCTTATGGCAATTTCTTTTTCTTAATATTTTAAAGGTTTTATTTATTTGACAGAGAAAGATAGCACAAGTAGGCAGAGAGGCAGGAAGAGGGAGAAGGAGAAGCAGACTCCCCGCCGAGCAGAGAGCCCGACATGGGGCTCGATCCTATGACACTGGGAGCATGACCTGAGCTGAAAGCAGATGCCTAAACCGACTGAGCCACCCAGGCGCCCCAGGGCTTATGGCTATTTCGAGGTGAGCTGCCGAATGAGCCTATTTGCCTTCAGCCCCGTGGTCCCCGTGGTCCCCGCGGGCCGCCATGCCTTGCTCAAGTTACCATTGCTCCAGCCTCTTGTCTAAAAGTGGCCTCTACACAATCTGCTTGTAAAACCTCCCTCCAAAGGTGATTCCTAAAACCCCACCACTCTGGAAGGAAAGCACTGTTGTCACAGGAATTACACTCATTTGTCCTACTGGGACACGTACTCATCAATAACTTGTCTGAACTCGACAATGACAGGCATACTAGATTAGAAGTGACACCAAACTGGAGAAATTGATAATTCTATGGGAGTCAGAAATAAAATTAAAAGATAGAAGCCATAAGTAAATGGGCGACATCAAACATAAATTAATGCAGACGTAATCACTTCATATTCTGTACTACAGGCAGTAGGAATGTGAGTCCCACAGCATCTCACCTGGGAACATACGTCAATAAAGCACGTAATTTTTGCCTTCATTATTGGCTTCACTATGAGTGACAGTCCTCAGGCACTCCGGGGCTGCCCTAAAGGAAGAACAAATAGTTAACTTGCAGAGACCGCAGTCCCGCAGGACAGGAGTCTCCCTCATTTACACATGTCCTAGTGATTGACAAGGAAGAGGCTTTCTTATTCATAGCCTAACTTTCAGAGACCATAACTCAGTTCCTGAAGCCCTAACATCACCCTCCCCTCCATAAAATTGAGGGAGGCTGAGGCACAGGGAAATGTAAATAAAATTGAATTTCTTTTAAACCTGCAGCCCGTTGACAAGGATGTGGGATAGGAGGAGTGTGACGTTCCTTCTGGAAACTCCCGTTTTCGTGTTAGTGCCTCATTAGAGGGAAAACAGCCTTAGCGTGACAATAACCAGGCCCCCAGGATCCCGAGAGTCTTCCTTAGCCCATGAAAGTACTCTCTTGAAACCTCCCCAACTCCTGAGTGTGTAATCAGCCCCCCCTCACAACCCCGGGCCGCAGCCCTTCCTGCCCACGGGGCCTGTCCCTGTGCTTCGAGAAAATCACCTTTTTGCACCAGAGACGTCTCAAGACTTCTTTCCTTTCGTCGGCTCTGGACCTCACTCCACTGAACCTCACCTATATTCCAAAACTACATCAATATTGCACTGTATAACTAAAATTTAAGATAAAATTAAAGACAGGTTTTTAAAGACAGAGAGAGGGCATTAAAAAAAGAAGGGAGGAATTTATTATCAAGGTATGCATTGTTTAGGCAAGGCCGTCCTCCTGAGGGGAGCTGAGGGGGTCTCTACTAAATTCTCTAGTATCGGCCAGGAAATTCCGTGCTGACTGGTCAAAGGTTACATTCCTGGAGGGTGAAACTGCAGTTAGATTCGGGATTAAGTCTTGGTTTCCTGAGTTGGGGCTTTAACTTCAGTGATGCCATTTGGGGCCTGTGGTGGTGGTTGCTTTTTAAACAATCTACTTGGCTTTATTAAATAATTTGTGGATTGGGTGGCATTCTACCCAGCAAGCGGGGGGGGGGGGTACAAAATGGGAGGCTTTTACAGGAGGGGGGGTTGATAAGTAAGTTACTAGCAAAAGAAAAGAAAAGATTGTCCCGGGCAAGGTCACCTCCCTTAGGGGGAAGATCAGAGGGTTTTATCCTGCAGATTACCTTGTTTGGCTTTGTGCTCCGGGACGGAGATGCCCAGTTGGCAGACTGAGGTCCCTAGTGCCTGCGAGAAAGTTCCTGGCTGACTGGGTAAGACTGCGTTTCTGGGGGAGGTCAAAACTGCAGTTGAGTTAGGCATGAAGCCCAGGTTTGGTGACTTGGCCCAATGGACACCGTTTGGGGCCTGTAGTTTCCTTTTTAATGGTAAATTTTGAGGAGAGAGCTGGCGCTGTTTCCTGGTAGATTAGACATGGCCTGTAAGAGAAAGAGGGGTCAAAATGAATTCCGGTTTCCAGATACCCTTTCCTCAGTGCTGTGGGGGTGACGGGAAGGCGAACAGAATGTGCCACCCCAAAACACACCACTGTGACACATTGGTTTTGTTTTCTTTTGTTTTTAGTTAAAAGTACTTGAGAAACAGCCAGTGCGAGAAGTAGTCTGGGCCTCCTTGTCTCCCTGGAAATAGGAGATAAGTCTCGGCCGTGAAAGGTACCCTCCCGGCACCAGGGGGTAGAAGGCATCCTTATTGGCAGAAGGAGGGAATCTAGGGCTGTTAAAAAGAAAACCACAATTGAGGAAGAGCAGAATAATCCACACCAAAGTAAACTGATTTTTTTTTCTTTTTTTTTTGGAGAAAAAGCAGACCCACAAGCCCTAAAAACGGAGCAGAAGGTACCCTATTGTGAAGACAATTTACATTTAGAAGAGAAATCTTCATTTGTAAGGCTGACTCCCCATCTAGGCCAGGAAGAGAATGCCGACTCTAAATCACTAGAAATTCTATGGGGGGGTGGGGGGCCCAGACTCCAATCTCTACCGCTGCCTTACTGTGCTTGGCCTGGCAACTTCTGTGACCGCCTCTTTCCCCACTCACCCCAACATCTTTAGCGGAAGTGGCTTGGGCCATTCTGGGGAGTTTTCCTAACTGTACGGCTCTGTCCTAGGGAGACACGAGGTATACCTGTTTTTAAACTTGCTGGTTTCGTCTTGTCTCTTCTGTAATGAGGGGCCGGGGGGGGGGGGGGGTGTTCCTCAGCCAAGAGCACTGAAGGATAGAGGGAAACTTCTCTTCCTCCGGAACAGTCTGTATCAATAGGGGTAGAGAGAAAGTCAAATGAATCATAACGTAATATGTCTTCTATCGGTCTTGTCAGTTCTTCACAAATACGTTGTTGCTTTGTCTGAAAGGTGCACAAGCTGCCTGCTTTGGTCACTCGGTTGGGTCTCCTATTCTGTTGGGGCTCCCGTACTAAATTCGTTTTTCTCCCGTGCATCTGTCTTACGTCAGTCTGATTATTAGGCCAGCCAAAGAGGGGAGCTGTCCTTCCATTTTCCAGTAGAAGTTCTTGCTTCCAAGGGGACTAGGCCAGCAGGAGTCTGTGCCCACTTGGACCCAGGGCAATGTGGCGGGGCGGAGGGGCCCTGCGTGGGGAGCCCGTGCCTGGCTTTCTGAAGCCATCGCCGCAAGCAGGGGGTGGCAGGGCCCCAGTGGGGGTCTTGTAAGGGCGGTGCCACAGGAACTCTTGCCAGAAAGGTCAGTTGTCGGGCCTCGCCCGCGATCTGCGGAACCCGCCGCTCTGGCCTTGGTGGCCCCGCCAGGTGGTTGCCGTCACGCCCAAGTTTGAGAACCGCCGGCTGAAACTAGCGGGGACGGCGCTGAGACGGGACCTCCGTCAGCGTGAAGAGGCCAGAGGAGACTGGCCCACCTGTGGGTGCCGAGGAGGGGCGCGCTCTGCCGGCGACCCCGCGACCCCGTGCACTCCCGGCCCATCAGTCCGTGCATCTAGCAGCCGCCTGCGCGCTCCCTGGACCCGTGGCTGCAGCAGTGACCCAAACAGGCCGGATCTCCCGTGGGAGCCCCGCGTCTCATAAGCGGACAGAAAACGGAGGGACACGAGCGCTGTGTCACCAGGAGCTCACTGAGTGAGAAAAAACACAGAGGGGTCGAATGTGCGTCCTTCTGAGGGAGCGTGTGGCTGCGACCTAGAGAGTTCAGGAAAGGCCTCGGTGACAAGAGGACCTAGAGCTTCTGGATGAAGGACACTCCCGAGGAGATGAGAGGCGGGGCGACTATGCGAGGGGAGAGCTTGGGGGTCACAGGGTGACACTAAGCACTTGTTCTGGGCTTGTCCTCGGGGCTTCTGAGGAATCGCGTGGGTCTTCGTGGTTGGAACATGGTGAACACGGCTGGGGTAGACACAGATGACAGGTGTGAGTGTGTGTGTGTGTGTGTGTGTGTGTGTGTGTGTATCACATGCAGCTCGGGGCTTGTGCATGATTTTAAGGAATTCGGGTTTATCTGGGCCTAGTTACTTCCACATTATTTCTTCGCCTCCCCGCCCCCAGTCCCAGCCGAGCCCCTAACTGAGCACCAGCTAAAGGGGAGGCTGTGGTTCCCGGAGAGGGTAGGGGTGGGAATGAATGGATGAGCAGTGGGGTCCTTAGGAACGACCGTACCCACTTGGTTGAGCGACTGCCTTCAGCTGGGGTCATGGGCCCGGGGCAATGCTGAGATTTTACAGGTGTGTTTAACTTCTGAGTTTGGCCCTCAGGGTTGTCCTCAGACTCGGCAGATCGCCCTGAAAAAGAAAAAGACTGTAGGAAAATCTGTGCTTCCAAGGAAAATTTCGTCCCATTCTGGTCCAGCGGGAGCTATTTTACAACTGCAAATTGTAGGCAACCCAGAGCAATAGAAAACAGTTCGTGTCAATAGACAGGCTAATTAATTGTGTCTCCTGATGGGACATTTTCCTCCTCCCCAGTCCACTCCCCAAGTCCCACTCCCACCGCGGAAAAGCCAGCCGTGCCCCTATTGACACGGTCGCATCAATGTCCCTGATCTATACACGGCATCCCTTTGAATTCTCCGACCTGGTGGTAACAACTCATCAGTTATTTCATTAAGGGGCTAAAAAAGGAGTTCGTTCTTATATTCGTGGGAGAGTTATGATTGTACCTTTTTCGTTTGGAACATTACCCTTCGTCGAGAGCTCTTTGTGCTCGCTTTGACCGTGAGGCGTTCCCGGTGCCGCCTGCAGGACCACGGCCCCCGAAGCCAGCCGCACCGCCTGCCGTGCCTTTCTCCTCGGCGGCCAGCAGAGGGCGGTGCCGCGCCCCTCCCTGCGCGGCCCCCGCCACGAGCCCGGGATCCCGCCGCGGTACCCCCTCCCCCCCCGCCGCCTCCCGGCTGGCCTCCGGGTCGTGGAATGTGCCACGAAAATGAGGTTTTCCTGAAAAGGGAAGAAGGGGCATTACAAAGTTATAGTCAATAAAAGCAGAAAATGAATTTTAAAAAAAGAAAGGTACGTGTGTTCTCAGCAGCGAGAAAAACAGCGAGCTAACCCTTTTCTAGCTCCGGCCTTACTCTTTGGGTACTAAGCATTGGTGGTTCAGTGGTAGAATTCTCGCCTGCCACGCGGGAGGCCCGGGTTCGATTCCCGGCCAATGCAAGTTTTCTGTACTTTTCTTTCTTCTTTCAATCGACCCCTATGTAGTAGTGGGATTCTTTCCACGTTCGGTTTTTGAGCCTGCCCATCCGTTCTGGGACTGCAGGTCGAGACGCAGGGTCGCTTCCGCTGCGGTTAGTGCGGCAGGCTGGCGACCACTGTGTCCCCGGCAGGAACATCGGATTTTCCGCTTTCAGAATATGCGGAGTCGGTGTGCTCTGGACTCCTCTCTTGTTGGAAGCGTGGGTAAACTGGTGGTAGGGGGACTTTCGGAAAAACCACCCTCGGACAAAGGCCGCAGCCTTTAAAGGGATTTCCAAAGAAAGCTTTTTCAGGACTAGCAGAGTGGCGCAGCGGAAGCGTGCTGGGCCCATAACCCAGAGGTCGATGGATCGAAACCATCCTCTGCTAAGTGGCTTGTTTTTTTACTTATTTTTTTTTCAACTTCCGACGACCCCCCTCGCCTCTCCCAACAAATTGGATGCATTTAGAACCCAGCCTTAGAATCGTGTCTTCCCTCCCTCTCTAACCCGAGCTTTAGTAACTTTTGAACAAAAATAACCCACCAATCAGAAGTCTCTAAGTAATGTCAAGTGCCCTCTGTCGGGGAGCAGAGAATTGATTTGAACCCATCAGCTGAAAAAGGTCGCCATTTCTACCTACTACCGCGTGGTAAACAAGACTGTAAGTTTAGAGGTGGAAAGAACCCAATAGAGAGATTCAGTTACCGGCAGTTTGGAGAATTTAAAATAGTAACTTTCCTAACAGTGTCCCCCACCTCCCCGTCCAGGCTCTGTTTTCCTCCTTAGCACTTACCACTACCTGGTAGACGGTATATTTTATACTATATACCCCCCCCCCCCATGTAAATTCTCAAGAACAGAGATTTTTGGGGGGGCGGAGGGGGGGCTTCTGTTTTGCCATTGTGGTCGCTGTGATATCCAGAGCACTACCTGGCCCATCTTAGGGGCAAGTGATTTGGCAAATATGTTAAAAACTGTAATTTCTAATGCAGCAAACACCAATGTTGGACAGTTTTCTCCACTTTCTTTTACCTTTTAAAAAATTATGGAAGAATACCAAAATGACCACACAAAATTGATCTATTGTTTAACATTATGATATATTCACTAGAAATCTCTTTTATATTTAAAGGAAAAAAAAAAAAAAACCCACAGAAACTGAAGCACTCTTTTAAACGGCAGCCCCAATCCTAGTATCTTTCTCGGGGCAACTCTACATGAGTTTGATGTGCATCTCTCCCCTTCTTGTTGTTAATGAGTAATTTTTATTTGCAAGCAGCAGCCGTTGCAGCTGGAGTGAGTGGTGGGTAGAGCTGGAGCCTCTTGATTCCTCAAAGTCTTCGCCCTCACTTGTAGTCCTCACTTGGTGGCTTTGGATCAAAGTCCTATATGGATGCTGGCTACTGAGATTTCCAAACCACAGAATCTCAGAGAGAGGCCTAGAAGCTCCTTGCCGGGAGCTATATTCCTCTTGCAGAGCTGAGTGACCATTTGATCAGCTTTGGAGGAAGACAAGGAGACAGACCAGATCACTCTCTTCCTCATTTTCCTTTCCACATTCATCACCTGGAACCATTTATACTTTGTTAATATCTACAACTTACATTCTATCTCTATCAGGTCGTAAAATAACCTAATGATTTAAAGGTGATCACAGACACGCCCCTCCACGGATCCCGTATTCTGGAGGCTGCCTCATGGCCCCGCAGTGCACCAGTGAGAGGTCGCCCCCGTATCCCCTTCGTCGACTTCTAAGTAGTTGGTGATCTATTCCGACAGCTCGCACCTCTTTTATTAATAATCCCCTCTTCCCTTTTTACTTCTCCATGTCAACGTTTCATTCTCAGGCCTGCTTTTATCGCTAGGTACCCACTCGTAGAATGCTAGCACTTAGCCTTCTAAACACAGACCTTTTCTAGGGCGGGAGAGAGAAATCCCCTTCTGGGCAGCTGCAGGGGAAGAGATCTTTCTTGTAGGGCTTCATAAAACGGACCTGGCCACTGATGTCTCTGATGAAGGATTTTCAAAGATGTGGACTGACTTCAGATTGTTACTATGACCTCTGAACGTCACATTTAAATTCTAAGTCTGCAGATGATTGTCTTTCTCTTTATTTACTTATTTTTTAATTTTTCTTTTTTTAGTTTAAATTTGACTTAGGGAACACACAGTGCAATATTGGTTTCTGGTGTCTTTCTCTTTAAAAATGTGTTGCACTGGTCATAAGATGCTGACTGGAACCTTTTTTCCTGCAAGATCTTTACCTTTGTGATATTTCTTTATCCAATCAGAAGACAATTTGGTTCTTATTTCTTTCGTATGCATGAAGGTAAAGTAAAAAAAAATAAAATAACATAAAATCAGTGAATCAGTGATTCACTGGATAGTTGATTTAAACAGAATGTGAGAGTCTGTGTCTCATTTAAGTAGACAGTAGAAAATAAGGGGCTAAAAGAGAGAGAAAGAAATGGGCTGGGTTCAGGAAGCAAGGATGGGTATTTGCAGAAGGGAGTCACAGTAGGAAGGGAAGGAGTGGAACTAAGTTTACAATTCTTGTGGCCTCTACAGTCTCTTTCCTTTCCTTCATGGTGAGACAGGAGAGATGGGGACAATCACCAAAAGAAAACGGAGAAAATGTTGAGTCTGGACCAAAAAAAAGTAGGTAGAGGAGAATACATCATAATAAGACAAATGTCACACAATTAGAGAGGAACGGGTTTGTTAATCTGGGTAACTAACAACTCCCAAAACCTGTCACCACTTCTATTTCATTGCTGGTAGTAGCTTAAAGAATTTAAAATGTTTCTTTTAGCTCACTTCTTCATCCATTTACTTAAATGGCACGAAATAGCTGGAGGATACCTGCTGTGTGCAAGACCCAGTCTCTGCCCAGAGCTGCCAAGTGAATGGATTCTTTTCAGGGGAGGATTTGGAAAGCTGGGGAGGTCCGGGCGTGGGCTCTGGGCTTTGGGGAAGGACATGGGACAGCTTGTCATGGGCACAGAAATCTCCCTCAATGCCCAGAGATCTCCAACTGGGAGCTTAAGGGTTTGATGAAGCATGCAGACATTTTCTGTTTAGTCTGCACCACGTTAAACATTTTTAAGTAGTTGCCTATACTGAAAATTTAGAATATTCCATACTAAAATGTATATCCACCTGAAAAATGGGAAGCTTCGCTGTCCAGGGCTTGAGGCCCCACAGGGCAACGATCAGCTGACACCCATAAAATCTTAAAATAAATAAATATATAAACCTCTGGTTTGGGGGAGAGCACAACCGTCTCTTTAGCTGTAGCTTAAGCTAAATGTAGACATTTTATGAAAGACAATTTGGAAGAGAAGTTGAGGGCAAAGCATGGAAAATGACCTTACGTGCTGTTATGGATTGAAGTGTGTTCTCTCAAAAATCACATATTTGAGCCCTAACCCCAGCGCAGCTGTATTTGGACACAAGGCCTTTAAGAGGTAATGAAGGTTACATGAAGTCCTAAGGAGAGTCCTAATCAAATAGGACCGATGTTCTTACAAGAAAAGGGAGACTCCAGAGGTGTGCAAACACAGAGAAAAAGGCCACATGAGGACTTGGGTGCAAGCCCAGGAGGGACGCCAAGTCTGCTCACACCTTGATCTTGAACTTGTAGCCCCAGAACCCCGAGAAAGTAAATATGTTGTTTAAACCACCCAAATAAATGGTATTTAGTTGTGGCAATACCAGAAAACGAATGCAAGCATTTTAATAAGATGTTTGGACTTGTTTAGGTAGAGAAGTGTCTAAGGAGGACTAAGAAACACTTGGAAAGAAAAATTCTACGTCCAAAGAGAGCAAGAGTCAGACTTTGGGAGAAACACGTATTTAAAAGGGCATAGGGACCATCACAATGACCAAGGTCACCGAGTTTATACTGACCTGTTGGGTAAAGAAAGTGCAACTTAGTTACATGTAATCATATTCTTACATCCTGATGTGTCAGGATATGAGTGTTCTGTCAGGTGTTTAGGCTTACAGGAAACATTATTTATATTTTGAGGACCAGAAATAGAGAACAGGTTTTTGTTTTGTTTTGTTGTTTCACGTTCCTGAGTATTTTGATTTTTTTTTTTTTTTTTACATCTTTGACCAGATGGCAGTTCTGAGTATTTTGATTTTTTTTTTTTTTTTTTTTTACATCTTTGACCAGATGGCAATACTCACGACTTTCGCGCGCTCTCTGACTCTCCCGCTCTGTCATGTGCACGACGGACTGTTGGAGAAACTGTTAAATCCAGTGGTTAAAGGGAGACAAATAGTAACTCTACCAAACCCGGCTCAAGGTTGTCCTTGGGAAGTTGAGTTTAGGAAGAAAGGATTTCAGTTGCATTCGGAAAAAGGCCTTGGATCGCTGCCTCCGCTTTCTGCCACAAGATGGCAGCAGAGGGCAGCGCGCCCTAACCCGCCACTCTGAGGGTCTCCCAAAGGACAAATCAATGTCGGAGAGAGAGCAAAGGGAAAAAGGAGGGGACGAGAAGGATGCCGAGTTCAGGAACACGATGAAATTAGGGAACTGCTCTCCACCAAGTGGGGTGGCTTATAGGCGAGATTTGCCGCCAATCCCAAAGGCTTAACGAGAGGGGCTTCACTGATAAAGTCCCAGCATCTTCTCTTTCCCAGCTATCTCGCCCTCCCAACCTAGCCCCCTACACTACTCCCAAAGGAAGCTAGACCACAGGCAAAATGCACCAGCTCTTTCTTAGAAAGTGTGGGTGGCTCTGAAAAGAGCCTTTGGGTTGCGATCAGCTGCAGGCGGGCTCACTTGGAGCTGGTGTACTTGGTGACGGCCTTGGTGCCCTCGGACACGGCGTGCTTGGCCAGCTCCCCGGGCAGCAGCAGGCGCACGGCCGTCTGGATCTCCCGGGACGTGATGGTCGAGCGCTTGTTGTAATGCGCCAGGCGGG
>CM052886.1:127639641-127705994 GCA_028534135.1 Potos flavus | reverse complement strand
CGGACCCGGCGCCCTCCAGCCCCCGGCACCCGCGGCCCCTGCGCAGCCTTCCTCTGCTCCGTCACCAGCTCCTGCACCTGACCTTTCAGGGGTCTCCGCCTTCACGGAGGACCTGTGGACGGAGCCCCAGGGTGTCGGTTACTCTGGAAGGGGAGGGAAAACCATTTTCTCTCTACCCTTGGAAGCTCTTGGCTGGGAACTCTGTAACAAGAGAGCCGCGAAAGAAAAATACAAGTTTATTAGTATGTATACCTCCTGCGTGCCTGGGAGAGACCCAGGGGGCAAGGAGCCACTCCCCGGGGTGGGCTGGAAGGCTCCCCGAGCTGCAGTCCTAAAAAATACCTGGCAGCTGGGAAGCTCCCAGCCGGGGCGCGCTGCGTGTTTGGGGTCGGTTTGCGACGCAGCTGCGGACGACGAGTCCGTAAGGGACCTGAGCGCAGAGAGGCCCCCGCGGTCGGAGGAACCGGCGCGGGTGCCCGCGGCAGGAGAGCGCGCCCAGGGCGCCCGGGCGGTTGGAGGGGTTTCCGTAGTGTAGCGGTTATCACGTTCGCCTCACACGCGAAAGGTCCCCGGTTCGAAACCGGGCGGAAACACTCGCGCCCTGCCGAGGGTTAGTTTTTCCTTTCTTTTCACGATTAGATGGCGCGTTTCCTGGACACCTCTCACCCTTTGCGACCCAGCGTCACAGTCAAGCGTATCCGAGGCATCCCATCCGGCGCACAGCCTTGCTGTGTTGAATCCGGCCCAAGTTACAGAGTCCCGGGGTCGGGGACAAGGTGTGTGAGCTAGAGCCAAGGCCAGGTGACATTTACTGGGACCTGGGAGGAGGAGTTGCTTGAGAAAAGAACATGAGCCAGAAATATATTGTTGGAGAGAAGAATCTTCAACCAAGTTTGCTTTCACAGGTTGCAAGATTCCCGCATCGGTACTTTCGATCTCTCTCCTGAAAGTACTTGATATCATGGACCATCACTTGGGATTCCATTCCACTTTCAGGTGTCCTTTGAAATCCAGTCTTTGGGCAAAAAAATTGCACTCCCAGAGACGACTGGCTTCGTGGTTCCCAGCCTGGGCGTTTGCACCAGGCCAGACCCTTGATTCAATGTTCTGCGATGGTTGGTTGGAAAATCTCAGTAACTTTTAAATAAAAAGTCCTGTGTTCTCATTTTGCACTGGGACTGCAAGTAATGTAACAAGTTCTTCTCCCGAAAGCTCACAAAAGGAGCAATCACCCCAGTTCAGTGTTCCTTACAGGGAGGAGGGAGAAGCTGAGAACAAGGCTGCCCTCTGCTTGACAAGAAATGTGCAGGTCAGTGACGGTGAGGGGGTGCGTTTGTGAAATATGGTAACACTTCAAGACGCACCCTAGAAAGTCAAAAGATAAAGATCCACGAAAGCATTAACACTTTATTCTAGGGTTTGACGAATTTTTTCCAGCCTTTTCTTTTCATCTGAGTCCTTCGGGTCTCACTTGCCTCCCTTCTCCTATTATAACTTTCTTGTTTTCCCTTCCATTTCCTTTTGGTATGTTTCAGCACTAATCATTCTTACTCTTTCCAGATTCCAACATGTTGCTCTACTTCTCAAAATATTCAGTGATGTCTTAGAGAATGCAGAATCATGGGACAAGGAGGGATCGTTATTAAAGCACTCAATTTATACAATACGCACATTTTATCTCTTTTTTTGTCTTCTTTTTGAATTATATTCAAAGCAAAATGTGAAGGGAGACTGCACGTTTCTTAGGAAATGGAGAGTAGCTACAAAAGTTCAAAATTAGGAAGCCATAGCTCAGGTCTAGTTCATAGCATAGACTTTGCTAATTCGTGGGAATAATTGTCTAGCTCTTCTACAAGGTGCCTCAGAGAGGTAGACTGGTCGTCTGCGGCTTCGATGAGCTATAAACCCAAGTTGGCATAAAACCACAAAGGGGAAGGCCCTGCTGGGAGTCAAACCCAGGACCTCCTGTTTACTAGGCAGGCACTTTAACCAACTAAGCCACGGAGCCTCACAGTCTGTCCTGCCTCCTCACTTATTTTAAAGTTTTTCACACTTTGAGCTGTGTTCTTATTTCAGCAATTTCTTTAGGATTTAGCAAGAAAGTGAACCTGGACCCCAGTCAGAACCAAAGAAGAACGCTCCCTCTGTGGAACGAGAACGGCACTGAGGAGCCCAACTTGCTTGGTGCTGAGACCCATCAGGTCTCTGTGGGTGGCCGATATTAGAAACAAGGCCCTGGATTTGATCCCTATGTCCCCCTAACCTTTGACCTCCGATGATGCTGTCTCTCCCACATGCAGAAATACACTCCCTCCCTCCCAGTCGGATTCCTTTGTGACATCATCATGAAATCCAGGATGGCATCATCCAAATCAGGGGAAGGCTCGGATGAAGTTCCTCGGGTAGGAATGCTCAAGCCGGATTCTATGAATCAGAACATCTATGGACGGGGTACAAGTCCCTGTCTTCTCACAGCCCGGCATCGGAGGCAGAGGCTAAACGCCAGCCGCGCTCCCATGCAAAGAGAACAAAACCGGGACACACCAAGCCACGGCAGCTCCAGAAGCCAGTGGGCACAGGATGCCAGTCGGTTGGGACTCAGCTGTGCTGGCTGGGAATTGTCCTCCTGGGCTCTTGCCTCGCCGCCCCAGTCATCCGTCCTGTTCATACGGCATTCCTCTCACTTACAGAATCTTCGTCCCAGCGCAGTCTGGGAGGGTCGGCGTCCTCTTTTCGTCTCGTGCTGCCCTCCAGGCCTTTGAGTCCCCGCCGTCGGTGTTCAGCCACCGTGCTCTTGACACCCCGTGACGATGTCACGAACCTCGCTGGAGCGGATTCCTTTAGATCTGGAGTCAACAGACGGTGATCCACAGGCCACATCTGGCCAGCCACTTGCTTTTATCAAGTTTTATGGGAACGCACTTACTCTCTTCATATTATCTGTGGCTGCTCTCCTGATACAACAGCAGATGTGAGTCATTTCGACAGACAAGCCTAAAACATTTACTGACTGGCTCCGTGAAGAAAAGTGTTCCAACCTCTGTCTTAAACAAAAACTGTGTTCGCAAACCTGGGGAACAAAGCCCCTGTTTACCTTGGCTTCCGATACAGCTGCTGGTGGGCCACGCCCCCCCCAGATTTGTGGGTTCGTAGATGGCACACGTAGGACATGCCCTGAAGATCCTTAGAGGTTTGTTTTTCTGCTGAGAGATCACCTTAACTCACTTGGGAGTGCCAACGAAAGATTTTACAATCACACCTTTGGCTGCCGACAGGGTCTGGCCTTAATGTTTGCCTGAAAGGCATTTCTTAATTTCGGGGTTGGTTTTCATCTGTAGCGGCAGGGAATAAGAAATAAGCTTTCTCTTTCCAACCCTGTAAACTCAGGCTCATTGGTATTTAACGGCTCTTCCCTTAGCTTAAAGCTCCCATCTCACATTTTACCATAAACAGCAAGAAAGGCTGAGCCGGCCGTCACCATTCAGGCCAGAAATCTCTTCAGCTACACGAGCCCGCTCCGAGGTCTCCATTCCATAATAGTGCCAGCAATGGCGTTTGTAAAGTCTCTGCTGCTCCATTAAGAAGCCCTTTTCTTCCAAGTTCAGGTAACATTTTCCCTGGGAGCCCTGTGCCCCATCTGTGGCTGACCCATAAACTTGGTTAGGATGGGCCCAAACCTAAGGTTCTGCATTTGTTCGGACTCCCCCCCGATGCACCCTAAATCACGAGGAGGGGGGCCAGGGCCTAGAGACCGCCACCAGGCAACAAGCTAAAACCTTTGTCAAGCCCATCGCTTCTCTTCCCCTTCCGTCGGGGACCAAGGTCCTGCACTGACAGCAGGGGTCGGAAGGCAGTTATTGACAGATTTGTGTCCCGCATTCTGGTTGTGTCCACGGGAAGGGCAGCTCCGACCCCGGCCAGTGCTTCACAGGTGGAAGGAGGCATCGTCTGTGTGCAGAGCTCTCTTGCAAGGGCGCTAGGATTTTCAGTTCCCTCCGTGTTGCTCCAAGGTTGTAAACTCTATCACTAGAGAATAAATGTGCAAACTCTTCTAAAGTACGCATGTACACTGCCTAATAATGAAAACCAAAGTGTCCTCCAATTTCACAAGGCCGCACGCAATGCTGTGACTGAGGTCCTTCCATGTGTCCTCTGTCGTGGGCGGGATTTGAGGGTGGGAAAGGCAGGGGGGGCAGGATCCAGAAGCAGGAGCAGAATAGCTCCGTGCTACAACAGAGATGTCCTTCGCTTGAATAAGTTCTCCAGGAGGACAGCCTCAATGTCAAACCCCTCCAGTAGGATATGAGGGTTTTTTCATTCCTAGACCTATGATAATGGGTTTTACTCAGCTTTTTACTCTTGCCAATCGAATGGCGGTAGAGTATCATCTCTTTTGACTTCTTATTTCTGTGGTGATTAATGATTTGGGAGATTTGTGCCCAATATTTGTTAGTCTTCCTATATCTCTCTCCTAAACTGCTTGTCCTATCCTTGGCCCGTGTCCTTTTGATCTCGCTGCTTGTCATGGCTTCTTACTAATGTATCTTCTATCTCTCCATCTCGCCCCTGCTATTTGGGGACAATTTAAATATATTCTCCCATGATCACATTTATCTATTTATGTTTCTATTACGTCCTTTATTTTACATATTCTTCATTTTAATGGAAGCAAATTCTAGAATGTATTTCTTTGTTGTTCGTGCTCTTGAAGTTTTTAAAAGCTCTCCTCAAATAAATAAATAATAAAAAATAAAAGTTCTTCTCTGCTCACAGCACATGAGGCAATTCTCCTTCGTATAATTCTAGTAGCTTTCTTACTTTTACATATAAGAATTAAACTGAGTCGCTAATTCTGCTGTGTAGCCCATGTGAAGACCAACAGGATAGAATATTCTGGAAACCTCTGTATCTGTCTATACCTGATGGATTCTATCTCTGATCTGTTTCTTGTGGAACCCCGCAGTCACGTTCAACCCCAGGCCCAGCCCAGTCGCACCCCAGCACTGAGAGATCTGGGGTGCCTTCAGGGCTCGGGAGGTACGGGACTCTCTTAGGCGATGTCTCCTTTCCAGGAGTCGAACCTTGATCCGGCCAGAGACAGAACCCAGAGCGGGACCACCGCAGCACTCGAGGGGGCCGTTCCTTGTCTGGGAATTGATCAGGCAGAGAGAAAGATCTGGATGGGGACCCGGTCAGTCTAAACATTCAAAAATGAAGGTTGGGCTTCTTCATCAACTGACATTCTGGGAAGAGCCGTCTGCAGACTGTTTGCTTGTCCTGTACCCCTGCCATAACCCCCTCATGTCGGGAAGCCTTCCCCCAGAGGCGGGTCACACACGAGGTGTTCCCTATTGTAATTAAATTAACTATAGTGCAGCCTGTGCTCCAGGACTTCATTTAGGGCGACCGCCAACGCCCCATCTGGGAGCTGCTTTCATGGATTCTTAAATTCCTGTGACCACTTTCGCGCCCTTGACTGAAGGTAGTCAGCAGACAGAGGAGGTTAGTTAGCCGAGTGTGCTGGGTGGAATTCAGATTCTTGGGGTCCCCCCTATATCAGGGTTCGGGGTGGGGGGTCTTACTGTCTTTGCAGCCCACACTGGGCTCAGTGCGCTCCTTTGTGGACACACTGGGTGTCGCTGAAAGCGTCTCGGCATTAAAATCAAAGTCACGAAACCCGCTGCCTCTGAGTCCACTAGGGATTTCCAAATGTCCCCTCAGAGCGAGCTCGTGTTCACCTCCTGTCCCCGGGCGCCCAGCCCTGCGGCCTCCAGCGCGGGGGGTGGTCTGCAGGGGGTGCAAGAGAGCGGGAACCCCGGTCTACTTCTGGCGGAATCGGGGCGGCGTCTGCGGGCGGCAGAGGGAGCAGGTGCCCCTTCCTCGCTCTCTGCCCCTCCCCCACGCGTTTTTCTTTTCGTATCAAAGCAAAACAGCGATTTCTCTGCAACACAGGCGGTTGGAGCTCGGGGGAAAGCGTGCCGTCCTCTCTGTCACGACCTTCCTCGTGCAATTCCACAGCAGCGGAAAGAAGTTAGCATTTCCTGCAGGCGCAGCACGAATACATTGGTTCCAATAAAAAAATAATTGCCGGGGGCGATAGCCCAGCCACCGGGATGGCCGAGTGGTTAAGGCGTTGGACTTAAGATCCAATGGGCGTGTGCCCGCGTGGGTTCGAACCCCACTCCCGGTAGAGCGAGTTTTCGTCTCTGCAGCCCTTTCGGGGAGGGGCCGGCCTTTGGCAGAGCACAGGGTCGGGTCCCGCGTCTGCTTTTCTGACCCGGGGCAAAAACGTTAGGAAATGTTATCCTGCTCTGCCTTCAGGCGGTGATACCTGCGTCAACTGTTTTCTGCTCCGACCCCATCAAATTGCCAACGGAAGGAAAACTCTCCCGTGTCCACAGTCCTCCTAATGAGATTTCATTTACCACTCTAGGCCCTTCAGTTGCAAGGGGGCGGAACCTTGGGGGCTTTGCCCTTGAGGCCAAGGGGAAGAAGCCCTCGTTCTCTGTGGCCCCTGCGAAGGGAGGACCACCTGCCGGGGGATTCTTAGTTTCCAAAGGCGGTCGTCGGAGCTCTGCTGGGCCTGCCCCTCCAGCTCGCCCCGCAAAGCAGAGGTGGACCCTCACCTGCAGGACAGGAGGGCTTTGAAACCTAAACACGGTCCCTCAGTGGACTTGATTTTGCCTTTTTCCGGTTAGTGCTGTTGAGCGTTTTTTAAGTTTATGAGCCACCTGCATTTCCTTTTCTGTGTACTCGTTTTTCTATGGGTCGTTAGGTCTTTCTCTTATGATTTAAATATGAATCCATTAAGCCTTATTCTGATATGTCACCGATGATCCAGTTTGTTACTTGCCTTAGAATGTTGCAGTGATTTGGGTCTGCGGCCAAAGTGAGGGGTCTTCTGGTTCAATGTTTGACTTAGATGTGCCTTTCCCCACTAGGAGATCAAAAAGAGTGACAGAGGAATACCGCGCTTTCTTCTAGAATGTACGGGATTACTTTTTTGTATTTAGGTCTTTGGTTTATCCAATTTTTCTCGTGTTTTAATATGTGAGATACAGATCTAACTCTACCTTATTTCCAGAGAACTGCCAGTGATCCCAATACATTTTTTCATTAAATTCAATTTAATTAACATATACTGTATTAGTTTCAGAGAAAGAGTTCAGTGATCCATCAGTTGTATATAACACCCAGTGCTCATTATCATTACATAATGTGCCTTTCTTAATGCCCATCACCCAGTTACCCCATCCACGTACCCCCTTCCCCTCCAGCAACCCTGTTTTTTTCCTAGAGTTCAGCATCTCTTATGGTTTGCCTCCCTCTCTGATACTGTCTTATTTTTTCTTCCCTTCCCTTATGTTCATCTATTTTGTTTCTTAAATTCCACATATGAGTGAAATCATATGGTATTTGTCTTCTCTGACTGACTTATTTCACTTAACGTTATACCCTCTAGTTCCATTCAGGTCATTGCAAATGGCAAGATTTCATTCTTTTTGATGGCTGACTAGTATTCCATTGTCTATATATACCACATCTTCTCTATCCATG
The DNA here is from genome assembly GCA_028534135.1 of Potos flavus. Lineage (NCBI taxonomy): Eukaryota > Metazoa > Chordata > Mammalia > Carnivora > Procyonidae > Potos > Potos flavus. The sequence goes on along the minus strand of CM052886.1, from coordinate 127,698,437 downwards.
CATCTGTCGATGGACATCTGGGCTCTTTCCATTGTTTGGCTATTGTGGGCATTGCTGCTATAAACATTGGGGTGCATGTGCCCCTTTGTATCCTTTGGATAAATACCTAGTAGTGCAATTACTGGGTGATAGGGTAGTTTTTAACTTTTTGAGCAATCTCCATATGTTTTCCAGAGTGGATGCACCAGCTTGCATTCCCACCAACAGCATAAAGGGTTCCCCTTTCTCCACCTCCTTGCCAACATCTGTTTCCTGACTCGTTAATTTTGGCCATTCTGACTAGTGTGAGGTGGTATCTCATTGTGGTTTTGATTTGTATGTCCCTGATGAGGAGTGAGACTGAGCATTTTTTCCATGTGTCTGTTAGCTATTCGGATGTCTACTTTGGAGCAATGTCTATTCATGTCTTCTGCCCATTTCTTAACTGGACATTTTGTTTTTTGGATGTTGAGTTTGGTAAGTTCTTTATAGATTTTGGATACTAGCCCTTTATCCGATATGTCTGTGTTCTCCTCCAGGATTTTGATGGATTCCTGTCTCACATTTAGGTCTTTCATCCATTTTGAGTCTATTTTTGTGTGTGCTGTAAGGAAATGGTCCAGTTTCATTCTTCTACATGCCAACACCGTATTATTGAATATCCATATTCTCCCCATCGACTGAAAAGCCAGACTACTAAAACCTGTTCTAAAATGTATGGGGCAAGATGATTTGAAAGACCATAAACTTTGGAACTCGACAACCAATGTTCTAATTCTGGCTTTCCCACTGACCCTCTGAGCCTTGAGATCTCTCTTTGTTAAACAGAGGTAATAATGCTTACGTAATGAACGGCAGTTGTAAGGATTACATGCCTGGTGAATTAAGAAGTCTCTTGGCCACTGTATAGGTTAGTCCCCTTGGCCCTTAGAAGAATCTCCCACATTCCTTTTATAGCAGTCCTTAACAGAAACTCCGAAATCAGGTTCAAAATTAGATAAAATTTGTCCTGATAGTTAAATTGCATCTGTTTTGAGATCAAACACTGGGATTCCACATTTGAAAGTTCTCTGATCCTGGGGGGCAGCTCAGTGGGTCGTTTTGATGAGCTGTCTTCAATTTCAAGTCTGAGCCTTGAGCTTCACGTTTGCTCCTGGCCTCCCTGGGCAGAAGGAAGGGGGTTCCTCCCAAGAAGTTCATCTGTCTTCACTGTCAGAAATAAGTCGGTTTGAGAGAGACTCATTACCACGGAGAGGCAAGACTCATCCCTACCAAAGGTGGGTTTTGTCATCTTTTTTTCTTTCCTGTGGATTAAGGAGAGAGAGAGGATGAGTGGAAGTGGAGGGCTTATTTTTTTTCTGAAATGAGACTCCAGGTGGCAAAGATTTTACCAAATTGACACTTGCTAAAGAGTAAATACCGCAGTCTCCGAGCGGTCAGTAAGTGATGTTGTTCAGACTGTCGTGCTGATGGCACCTACGTCCAGGTACCATCCCTAGAGAAGTTACATGATGTCACATTTCCTCACCAGGGAGCCAACTATCTAAAATCACGATCCAACACCTATCTCTGCCACCGGGAAGATCTGAACCTGTTGTATCAGGTGCTCGATTTTATTAAATTCCTCCGATCGTCAGTGATGCTGGCAATTTCCACTCATCTCCAACCTCTGTTGTTGTTTCTTGAAGTAGGCAGAATTCTCCAATGGCCCCCAAGATGCCTTCCCATGGTGTGTAAGCCCTTTAAAGATATCAATTCTTCATCTAATACATAATTAACAACAGCTACCAATTCATCCCTTAAATTTTTTTTTTTTTTTGAATATGCATCTTGATATTGGGAATGCAACACTAAGGGAAAAAAAAAACAAAACAAAACTAAGTTTCTCCCCTCCCACCCAGGCTTTCTGGATAGAGGGAGAGACCGAGAGGTAGCTTTCGTTTTCAACAGGAAATTGATGTTTTATATGTTTTGACAACAGCCCTCTATAATAATTGTATAATTTAAAAAAGGAGAAAAGTAAATTCAGAAATAGTGGGAAAAAACCAGTCCTTTGCATCTTTTTTTATTAGTTTCCGAGGTAGAGGTCAGTGATTCATCAGTCTCATATAAGACCCAGTGCTCATCACACCGTTATCCCGAGCAGTGAACTCCAGCACCTGAACCCCTCCGTGGCCCCCCGCCCGCCCCCCAATCACACGCACACACGGGGACGTCCCACCGTCCGCAAGGCCAGGCTGCCCCGGGTGGACCTCGCCTGGTGGGGAGCGGCCAGGCCAGTGCCATCTGCTCCCGGGCCCGAGGGCCGTCTCTGCACAGTCATCCACTCCGTCCCCTCCCGAAGGCCGAGGAGAAGCGACTACCGCCCTCCCCCCGGCCGGGCGCCTCCTGAGCCAGCCTGAGCGCCGCGGGGGCAGCCCTCGTCGCAGACTACGTTTCCGGGCGCGTCCCCCCACGTCCCGCCTTCATGAGGTGGCAGGCTCCGAAGCCTGGCCCTCTTCTCGAGCCGCCTCAAAGCCCATCGCGGTCCTGCGAGGCCTCGGAACTCCGCGAGCCGGTTTCCCACCCCGCGGCAGCTCACCGCTGCAGGAAGCCGGCGAGCACAGGGACCGCTCGGACCCCTCGGTCCACAACCGGACGCCTGGCAGCCCACCGCGGCCGTCATTTCCGGTCCGCTCTAGGACCCTGGAGGTTTCTGCGCCTCTGTGGTTGGTTCGCGAGGGGAATGCTCCGCCTTCTTGTCTCGCTGCTCTGCCTGCCTCCGAAATGGGCGGGAGGGCTCGGGTTTGACCGAGAACAGTATAATGAACCTGATAACCAGATCTAACACTTTCAATAATTATCATCTCCAGGCAGTTTTATTTATCTATAACCCGGCCCTCATTCCCCCTACACACTGAGGTAGATCTCAGACATGAATCATCCAAAACTTTAATTCAGCCGGGGGTAGGGTAAGGCGAGCGAGCATCTGCCTTGGGCACGAAATTTAGAAGGCTTACCAGAAAGCTCAGCAAACGAGAAAATATTTTACAGTGACATTTTTTTTAAATAAAAATTAATGCAAAAGATCCATAATGAATACAATACCCAAGTTTTTAATAGGGAATCGTTATTACTGATTTTTCCTTTTGCCTCAGGCTGCAATGTAACTGGCACAGGAGTAATACTTAAGTATGTGTCTCTAAAAGATAAGGAAACAATATAAATAAATAAAAATAAAAGATAAGGACTCAGAAAAACATAATCACAATACGATGATCACATCTAACAATAAAAATAAAGTCAAGTATTCAATTTTTGTTCAAATTTTGCCACTTGTTTTATATATTTTACAAATGGGTTCTATAATACATTACAACCATATGTAGATATAATAATATTCTGTATAATATAGAATATATCACAAAAAGCATATATATAAGTTACATACATATACTTTTTAAAAAACAAGTCTTTGGACATAAATGTCTCTCAAGTTCTTTGAATCTATAGTTTCTCTCTCTCTCCCCTTTTATTTGTAGAAGAAACTTGAGGTTTTCCACAGTCTGGATTTTGTTTCCTGGGGACTTCTAAGAATGCACAGCAGAAAACTCCAGTCTCTCACTCCAGCGAAGAGGAGCAAAAATAATCTTTCCTTCTGCCCTTCTAGGTTCTCAAAGGGAGCCCCTTAACAAAAGACAAATTAACAGGAAAACACACAACTTTATTTAGTATGTTTTATGTAACACGGGGGGCCCTCATCAGGAAATGACCCAAAGAAGCAGTTAGAGTTGCCCGTGCATATACTGAATTGGACGAAGGGCAGTTAACTGGGTGAAGTGACTAGGAAGATTAGAGTTAATTTAGTAAGGTTTGCTTGTACAGATTTCCCTGAGCCTCAACTTTCTATCCTTGAGAATTAGAATGTGACTCTTCTCCTGGTATAAAGAAGACATCTTTCACATGGAAATTTATCTCTTAACTTTTGAGAATAAGAAGAAAGTTTGGAGGGTTTTTCTTGTTCTGATGCTTTTCAAAAGCCCTTAGCTCAAAGTGTCATATAATAAAGGGTTATTTCCCCTCCAAGAACAATTTCTTCACAGGAAAACTAAGCAAGACACGCACTGCCTATTGTCTCTGGTCTCTGCTGCCCAGCGGGTCCTGCTAGTGAGATGCAGGAGCGACCGGGGCCCAGGTTGGTACTCGCCTGGGTCCATCTGGGGGACAAGGACTCACAGCAAACAGGCTCAGAGACCCGTTCACTCCGCAAAGCCCGAGGTCTGCCGTTACTCCACGCGTGGTGCAAAAACACCACGCAGCTTGGCCCGTACGGGGATCGAACCCGCGACCTTGGCGTTATTAGCACCACGCTCTAACCAACTGAGCTAACCGGCCAGGATGCACAATGGCTTTTCTAAAGGGCACTGAAACAATATTCCTATCCTGAGGTTTCTCTTGGGAAAAAGAGAGACTTGTTCTCAGTCTCCGCGTTTTCCCCCTCCGCAGGGGCAGATGGGGGAGAAGGGAGGGAAAAAGCTCCATATTCGGCCTCAAAGGATCATGCTTCTCCCAGGAAAACCTGAGAAGATTCAGGCCAACGTCCGGCAGCGGGCCGCAGGTGCCTCCCCGCTCCTGGGGCCTGTTCTCGGCAGGCCAGCTCCGCCCGGACCCCGGGCACCCCGCGACCCTGCAGGCCCCGCCTCTCACCCCGAGTCCGCCGGGAAGCGTCGCCGACGTGGGGCTGCAGTGCGGCGCGCCGGACGCGCGGTGGCGCCCGAGTGCGGGGCTGGCGGCGGCGCGGGCACCGGAACCGCGGTGGGCTTCGGGAGCTTCTGGCCCCGCCGGGACCCGGAGCCGACAGCCAGGAGCGCCCAAACCCGGACGGCGTCTGTGGGAGGCAGGGCGTGTCCAGAACCGGGAGAAACGCCGGGACTGACCCGCTCGGGCGGCTCGGGAGCACGGCGGGAAAGCTCCGGGGAGGTGCGCCCTCTCCAGCCCGCGCCTGACCCACCTGCCGGCAGGTGCGCGCCCAGGGAGGGGCCGCCGGGCCGCCGAGTCCTCTCGTCCTCTCGTCGTCTGCTCTCGCCGCCGCCTTCTACTTCTCCTCTTCCCACCACGGCTCTTTCTGAGCTGGGGAACTGGTATTTTCTTCAGACGCTTCAGTACGTCCTGAAAGCCCGCACCCTCCGCTTGTAAGTACACATGTGCGCGTCTGTGCGGTCTTCGGGATACGCACTATAGTCTGTAAGATGTTGAGTACTGGATATTCGCGTTTTTGACTAGAAATGAGAATCATGTTCTTTGACTAGCTAAATTTCCCATTGAGTTTCTAACCTCCCATTTCAGGGACTTGCTTTTACTATCGTAAATTATTTTTCTGGTCCCTGAGCACGTTTTAACTAACTTTATACATCGTTTGAACCAACTAGTAGGTATCTTCATATTTTTGTTGTTGTTGTTGTTCTGTGGCGACAATTCTGTAAGTTCGTAGAGTAGAATTTTAATATTACGATCACTCTTGTTTTACCAGAGCACTTGCTGTGGGAAATGATTTCTGAGTCTGGGCCACATGCAGACTTACTTTGGCCTCTAGAGATCGAAGTAGGCATCAGTCACTTGCCTTTGGTCACGGTCGGTTCCCTGGGAAACAGACACGGGATGGAGGTTGTGTGCAGTTTTATTGGGAATGCTCTCAGAATCAGCAAATAGGAGAGGGGAAGGGAAGCGGGATAGGGAAGAGGCAGAAGACGAGCTTGGTGTAGTTTAACAGAGGCATCAAGCCGATCTCTCAGGGATATTTGAGCCTGGAATAGCCCTTCAGAAATGTCCATAGGAGGGGAGGAGGCCTTTATTCTCTTCCATCAACCAGTCTTGGATTTGAGCACCCCCAATGGTGGCTGTAAATTTGAGCAAGGCGCCTCTTCTGTTGAGGACAGTTTCCAGAGAGCAACCCGATTGTGAGCCATCAGCAGACAGCATTTCTGAAGTTGAGAAATGAGTGCCACCATCCTTGAGCACCATGTGACAGGTGCAAACCTAGCCTCACAGTTCTTTCGGCAGCCATGTGTCAGACACATCCTGGTCTTAGACCAGTAACACGTCCTTTTCAACACTAATAGAGGAGAGCGCAGGTGTGGCTAAAACAAAATGGTGGTTAGGAGAAAGTCCATTCATTTTTCCTTTTGGATTCAACCAAGGGCTCTGTCTCTTCTGCCAGAGTTTAGAGTCTAGTGAGACTAGTGGTGTCCACATTGAAACAATGATCCAAGAAGAGACAGTCATCTCAATCCAGTCCCTATGTTCATCCTTCCAAAGAACATTCTTCTTTGGTTTTGACTGAGACAATGTCTATTCTTTTTTGTTCCTGAAACATCTGGTAAACTAGTTACTAAGTTTGTTACAGTTGAGGTGTGTGAAATCATACTCAAATAAGATGTAAGTGAAGGGGCTGCTGTACCTGGCTCTGTGGCTTAGCTGGTTAAAGCGCCTGTCTAGTAAACAGGAGATCCTGGGTTCGAATCCCAGTGGGGCCTGTTTCCTGGCTTTTGTGATTTAACCTCCTATGTTTTCTCTAGGTGAGTAGGAACCAACTTGAATGAATCTTGTAATACTCAGGCCTTTGAGAAGAATTCCCAATACATATACCAAGAGTAATTAAAGGACTCAGAATATTCTCCTAGTTGTGATATTTTCAGGAGGCGAGTAGCTTAGCTGAGGTTTCCCTCCTTGTCCTACCATTTGAGATCAGGCGACAGAGACTCAACCACTTTAAAAACATGCCCTTTCGGATATTTTTTGTATTACTGAGAAATTTACTGACTACTAAGAAAGGATTACTTTCTTGTTGGTTGCTGAGCATTTGGAAATACAAAGATGTTAGAAGACTATTTTTAAAGACTCCTTAAAGTGGATTTGAATCTAACGGATGACATCTTGTAACTCCGGAAGCGCTAAGTGGCTAAGAGGACTAACAGATAAAGGGTAGCTACTCTGTAAGAGTTTAACCATGTTTAACCATATCCTGGACATTCACAATTGTGTCTTTGCTGAAGGGAGTTCTCTCTCATGGAAATACTATTTCTTTCTTGACACAAGTTATTCTTTATTCAAACCATCTGCCCTATTAAATGTTCCCTGGCTTGGGATCCTCAGACAGACAACTCTCCTCTTCTGTGCTATTAAAGTAGGCATGCTATTGTTTTAGGCCAACTGTGTGGTTCTTTCTTCTTCGTGTCTAGCTGTTCATTGGTAAAGTTGGGCACTGGATAGTTTGGTGAATTCACTTGAATGAAATGTCCATTAAAAAGGGAAAGGTAAGGCATGGCCACGATGAGAAATGGCAGAGAAAGAGAAATGATTAGGAAGTATGTCCACTTGGTATCTAACCAGGAAACTTGAGGTGTGAAACAAATGTGGTAATGACCACACTGGGGATAACTACTTCCAGAAATCATCACTCTGCAGACTCAGCTGAGATCTTCTGAATTCATCTATCCCCGTTACCTGTTATCACACTTTCTTCTCCGTATTGGGATTGTTTAATGCTGAGTCTCTGTCTATAATTCCACATACAAGCACATCAAACTTAGGAGTGTCAAACACTCTTAGATGGTTAAGTTTTAAGTTCTTGAGTCTTGTACTTACACCATGATTGCAACTGGAAGGATCTCAAGCATTTGGTGCTTTCCAGGGCTGAGGTTCACATCTTGACTCATTGCAGAGTCTCCAGAGTCGATCTTTCCTCCCTCAGAATTTCTTCATCAACCCTTAACCTCTTGGCTGCCTGCCTGGAGCTGATCTCCCCAAATATCCACATCTAAGACAGAGCTCTCCCTAGCTTCAAATTCATATTTCCATCTCCACTTGGATTTCATATAGGTACCACTGGCACAAGGCACCAGAAACTCAACTGACATCAATTCCATTGGAAACCTGTGGTTAACCTTGATTCCTCCCATCATCAAATCATTACAAAGTCCTGTTGACTTTGTCTTCAATATACGTAAGTTGTCTTTCCCTTCTTTTCCTTCTGTTGATCCCTATTTGGGTCTTCAATATCTCTTTTTGACCATAATCTATAATAGCTTCCTCTTGTTGCCCCCCCACCCCTCCCCCCCGTCTTCAAGATTGGTCATCAAAGCCATTCTCAACATGTGTATTCTACAATACTTAGGTGAGTGTCTCATAAGTGCTGACTAGGTCAAGTTGATCAGTTACCAACTATGGTTCAAGTCCTTTATATCCTAGTTATTTCCCCTGTTCTTTCAGTTTCTCATCAGCTACTCAAGGGGTCTTTAAAATCACCAACCGTAGTTGTGGTTGTTCTATTTCTTGTTTTCGTTTTCTCAGTTTTGCTTCATATAAGAATAAGTCTTCTTGGTGAATTTTATTGTTATTGGATGTGCCTCTTTATCTTTTGTCTTCCTTTTTACCTTGGAGTCTAGTCTGTCTGATATTGATATATATTCGATATTGATATAATGGTTCGTGTTTTCAAGGTATATCTTCCCTCACCACTCTACTTTCAACCCGTTATCTTTACTCGTTTTATTTGTCTCTTGTAAGCAGGGTACAGTTGGCTACTGTTGTTCTTTGTTTTATTTTACTATTTAGCATGCCAATCTCTGCCTTTTAATTATGTGTTTATCTCATTTACATTAAATGCAATTATTTATATTTGGATTTAAGTCCATCATCAAGTTAATTGCTTTCCATTTGTCTCACTTGTTTTTTGTTCCTTTTTCTGTCTTTCTTTGATTTAATAGTTATTATTCCATTTAACCTTTGTTTGACCTAAAACGTATTCTCTTTCCCCTCTGGCTGCTTTTAAGATTTTTTAAATTCTGGGGCGCCTGGGTGGCTCAGTGGGTTAAAGCCTCTGCCTTTGGCTCGGGTCCTGGAATGGAGCCCTGGTTCTCTGCTGGGGGGGGGTGGGGGGAAGTGGTCTCTGCTCAGCGGGGGTCTGCTTCCTCCTCTCTCTCTGCCTGCCTCTCTGCCTATACTTGTGATCTCTCTCTGTCAAATAAATAAATAAATCTTTAAAAAAAAAAAGATTTTTAAAATTTTGATTTTCAAGCATTTCGATATAATTTGGGTGGTTACAATTTTCTTTATGGCTATCCTGGCTGCCATTTGCTGAGTTTATTGAATCAATAAGTTGATGTCACTTTTTTTTTCCCCATTGAGCTGTGTTCTTAAGATTAGTGCATTTTAATTATGTAAATTACACTTTGATTTTTTTAAAAAAGGAAATCTTCAATGATGACATCTACACTCCAAGAATTAATGATTAGGCTCCAACTTCTCTCCTTATATTCAGATTAAAATATATCTTCCCCTCTTTGGAAGGCACATCCTATGTTTTCTCTGATCTGGCCCACATATTCCCATTTAATCTCATTTATTTCCATGCCCTGCTTCAAATTCTTGGATATCCTCCTACCACCAATATCATGCTGATTCCATTCAGCTCCCAATGACAAAATCCCCTTTTGAACCTCTCTGCATCATACTTCAGCATACTCTTCATCTATGAAGTCTCAGATCTGATGTTATTTTCTCTAGAAAGCCATCAGGGGCACTGGGTAGTTTCCAATTTTTTGGCTGTTCTAAACAGGCTTCTCTGAACATTATAGTAGATATATTTGGCGAACGCATTTCTACTGGTATATGATAGTGTTAACTTGGTAAAAGGAAATCCCTCCACAGGAAAAAGACCGGGGGTATCAAGAAATATTTACTTTTACCAAAGTGCCCTTCCGTGGGGTTTCTGTAGTGTAGTGTTTGTCACATTTGCCTAACATGCGAAAGGTTCCTGGTTCAAAACCGGGTGGAAACACATAATTTGCTTCTGAACCTATTTCCTTTTAGATATGAACTTGTGCTTTCTTTTGAGGGTCTCAGACTTAAAGACAAATGTGAATATTTGTGGCCCCGAAATATGTCGCTTTAGCATAAGGATGATTTTGAGCTGAGAGCAATTAAGAAAAAACAAACAGAAAGGGCTCTCTCTCTTCCTCCTGTCTGCCTAAAACCAGGGCATAAATATCCCTTTGTGAAGGGACAAAGATGTCCCATCTCTCATACCAGAGGGGAACTACCCTGATCACTAGAGATGGAAAATGATCAGGATAGAGATGGAAAGTCAGCACCGAGATGAGTCTGCAGAAACAAATCCCACTAAAATAACCCCCCGCTTCCACTAATTTCCCCATATAGTTACCGTCCCACAAATGTTGCCCCTAAAAGCCCGAACTCCCCTTTTCTTTGTCTACCCACTTCCCTATAATGTTGTTAAAATGATATAAAAGCTTTCCAGTCTAACTGCTTCTTTGGGTTCTCACTTCCTTCCCGGGAAGCCTTCATGCATGTAAAATTAAAATAAAAAATATCCACGTCAACAAAATTTGTAAACTTTTTTCTCCTATCAATCTGCCCTTTGTCAGTTGGACTCATAGACCCCTGCCACAAACCTAACAGAATAGAGGAAAAATTCTTCTTCCTTGCATATGGAAATTGTGGCAATCAGGGCTTTAGGAATTTGAGGAAAATACACACATATCCAAAGAGATGTTAAGGAAGAAGCATGTAATGTGAAGCCAGGAGTACTTGAGTTTGAACCATAATTCACATGGTTCCACACAAAATAAATAAGGTACATAGTTTGTTAAAGGACCATGAGTGATATGGAGAAAAATAAAGCAAAGAACGGGGAGGAGCACTGGAGCAAGGGGAGTGTAGGGCTTAGATTTAATGTTCAGGCTGTGTTTCCCGAGAAGTCGATACTTAAGAAAGCACCTGACGTAGGTGAGGAGCTGGGTCATACGTATAGCAAAGCAAGAGTAGCCCAGCAAGGAATGCAGTGGGAGAAATGAGATCTCGGGCAACTCAGCAGCCCGAGTGGGGACTTTGGCATTCCCTCTGACGAAAGGAGAAGATGTTTTTGCGTTTTGAGCAAAGCCGTGCTCAGAGTGTTTTGTGTTCAGAAAGATCTCGCTGACCGCTTATCATTGAGTATTTTGTAAAGCGGGAAAGGGCGGAAGAAGGGAAAGCTATTAAAGCTTTTTGCAATATTCCATGTCGGAAATGAAGGTGTCGGGGGCCGACGTGATAGCAGTTGTGTGGTGAGAAGTTTTTCGGATCTAGGTGTATTTTGAGGGGAGAGGAAAGAGAATCCCCTCACATATGTGGAATAAAAGAATAATTGAGGTCAAGGGTATTGCCAAGATTTTTGCCTATTGGAAAAGTTGAAATTGCCATTAAGTGAAATATGGAAGCCTGAGCTTGGAGAAGGTTTTGAGGGGACACTCAGGAACCAGTCGCCCTCTCTCCTCTAACACACTACATGGTAAATGACATATACTCGTCTTCAGCCTAATGAGTGAGGGGTGGCAGAGAGGGGCTGTGATGGCCGAGTGGTTAAGGTGTTGGACTCGAAATCCAATGGGGTCTCCCCGCGCAGGTTCAAATCCTGCTCACAGCGGCACACTTTTTGGTGTGGGGCCCGCAGCCTGACGCTTCTGCAAAATTAAATGACTCCCCACCCAGCACCGCAGAGAAGTCCCTAAAGCGGCAGTTTCAACTTATAACTCAAATCCTTTTAGGAGGGGCGGTTCTACCATCTTCTGTCGTCTGGGCGCCTGTGAACCAACAGAGCTCCGTCTCTCCACTGTCCACACCGCGCTTGGGATTGGGGCGCTCAAAAACCCTCACCGCGTGGAGGTGAAGTTACTTCTGCTGAGTGTCTGATCACAGCAGCACAGAGAACACAGGAGACGTTGAAATTTGGGGGAATAGATGCCCTTTCTGACTATAGAGAGCCAGCAGCTTCCCTAAAGGCATTCTCGGGCAGTAACCTTTAGTGTTTGTACTGATGTCAAAGGCTGGTGAGAGCCATAAAAAAATTAGGATAATCCTCCATCATAGTTGCCAAGCACTCTTTGCAGCACTTTTTACAAATGAGGAAATTGAGGCACAGAGACGATATATTTTGATTTGACTTTGCCTTTTCAAGTCCACATGCAACCTCGTCTCCTCGGTGGACCAAACCTCTCTTTTATAAGCATGTTTGCATTTTCAGCTATTTTGTCAACTTTGAAGAGCTAAGTAAAATTTAAGCCAATTTTGTATTTGTTAGTAAGTGAGTTCCTGGTTTCCAAGTTTCTTTGTCAAATGCCATTCTTAAGATGTATACTTCTATTGAATTCTTGCCGCCTTATTGCATTTTGTGTTTCTCGCAATTTGTGGGCAGGCGAATATTATGGATGGGGAGGGCGGTAATGAAGAGCTCAAAACTAGGCACTAAATAAACGGGGTAAGGAGTGAAGAGAGAACGTGGAAACTAGTCCACGGAGATATGTTCAAGTAAAACAACAAAACAAAACAAACGTAACAAACGTGCTTTGTTACCAAGCACCAAACAAGTTTCCAATGCATACAGTCAGAAAATAAGTGAAGATTGACCTGTTTTCAATGAAAACATTTTATGGAAATGTAGATTATGCAAACAAGTCACAAAATAAATTATGCTTTCCCAGAATTGGTACAGATTTTGTACCTAATCCCTGTCTAAATCAAAAAATCAACCACTTCTTCATCTGACAGAAATTGTGTATAGTAATGGAAAATACGAGTATCAAGAGCCCCATGACAGGTGCGGGCCAGTGGCGCAATGGATAATGCGTCTGACTACGGATCAGAAGATTCTAGGTTCGACTCACTGGCTGGCTCGCAGAGTTCACTCTTTTCACACTTTCTAGGTACTTAAAAAAAAACAACAAAGAAAGAAAACAAAACAAAAAAACATTGAAGCAATCCCTAAAGTCTTTCGAATACACTTTCTTGGAACTGATCCAAGGTGCACGGAGGCCGGCGACCGCGCCGGGTCGCACTCGGTGCCGGGTCCTCCCGGCCGCCGGGAGGGAGGGTTCTCCAGGAAATGGAAGGACCAAGCACAGACCCGAGGGGAGCCGACCGAGCCGCTGGCCACGCGGAGCATGACTCATTTTCTCCCTAGAAACTTCTTTGACGCCCCCAGACAATACTGTCTCCTGAGTGTCGCTAAAAACTGGGCAGGTATATTTCAAAAACTCCTCAATTTCCCTCTCCTAAAACACACCTGCCCGGCTCCCACACTACGCCCTCAAGTTTCTTCTGTAAAGTCTTCCTAGCAGGTGTACGTTACTTTTTCCTAAAAACAAAGCGAGACGAAAACACACAGCGGTCTTGTTGAGGGGGGACAATGTCTGAACTCTCGATTCTGAGCCCTGGCGATTTGGGGTTGTGGGTGGTTTTGAGTCCGGCAGGCAGAAGGCCAAAATAGCATCCCTTGTGGCCCGAACCCGCGACCTTGGCGTTATTAGCACCACGCTCTAACCAACTGAGCTAACCGGCCACCCTGAAGGAACCCTTCTTTTTTTAAAAAAAAAAAAAAGTACGTTCCTCTACATCTTTTGTTCATCTGCAACTAAAGGGAATTTCTTCTCTTCCTCCTTCCTCTCCTTCTAAGGGAACCTTTCAACCATATTCATAGACTGTCATGAGGAGTCTACATTGTTTCAATTCTTCGGATTTCGGGAAGCAAATCCACGGAGAAACTTGTGTGCAGAGGCTGGGTCTATATTTGAGGAGGGTGCACGATAGCTGGATTTTCGGTTGTTGGTGAGGGGAGTCCCCCCTTTTTAGAAGCACGTCTGTAGCATTGAGTGACAAATTGCACACTTGTCTTTCATGACTTGTAGCTTAATGACCCGTTAAGTTCAGGTTGTTTCAAGGCGAGGAGACGGAGACGAGCGGTGGAGAAAGGGATCCCGAGCCCGGGGTCGCGGAAGACCCGCAGACACCTGCCCTGACGTCATCGGCCGTGCGGGCCGCGGCTGCACGGCGGCCCCTGCAGGCACCGGCCACACGCGAAGTCGGGGTGACCTGTGGTCTCGTTAGGAGGTGGGAGAAAGGGGCCGCGGAGGTTTGCAGAGGGCGAGGTGGTGGCGGCGCCCCGCTGAGCGTTCGCGTTCTCACCCAACGGCACAGAGGTTGCGGGGTGCGAGCCGAGGGACCCCGCCCCGGGCGGCGGAGGCCGGAGCCGGAGAGGTGTGCTCCGCGGGGCCCAGCGAGCCTACCGGCGTCCTCCCTGGAGGCAGGTGGGAGGCGTCCGTCTCGTTAGTTCCCTTGTAACTTTGCAGTTTTCTTGCGGACCGACGCCTGGACAATTTTCAGCGAACACTTTTATTCGGAGCTAAGTGAATCAGCGAGTGAGGACGTTGTGGATTTGAAAGCCCACGCGGGCGCAGGAGAGAAGCTTGAGCCCCAGTGTCCAGCGTTCACGGTCGAGCGCGGAGTCCCTGTGGACCTTCCGCCTTGCATTCTTCCAGCCTGCGGGGCTCTGGTCCGCGGCCCAGGGCGTCCGAGCCTCGACCCTCACAAGGGACGCTCTCCGACGTGGCCTCTGCAGGCTGCGTCCTCCTTGTCGCCGCGGTGAACTGCCTCCCCAACCGTGTCGCGGACCCCGAGGTCCGCAGGCAAAGCCACCGTGACGCACCTCTCTTGTGTCCAGGCCTTGCAACCCCAAAACGATTACTCTTGGCTCCTTCCTCCCCTGGACAAACGGAGTTTCCCGGGTGTCAGACCTCCCCGACTTTTCCGACTCGGCCCTGGGGTGTCCAGGAGGATTCTGCACGCCGGGAACTCGCTCTTCTAGAAAAAACGAGCACTTCCTAGTTGGCGAAACCAAGATGGGGTCTGTTGTCCTCCCCCCACCTTCAGCTATGTGCCCGGGAGACTGAGGGCTCCAGATCCCAGAGCTGTATTTTTCTGTACCCCGCTATGGAATGAAATATTGTGTATGAACGTTACTAGTGGTGATTCCAGATCAAAACAAGGTCTCATTAAAAGATCCGTCCTTTAACATTACACCATGGTACAGACGAATCTCCACCGATCTTAGACTCCAATTCCCCCCAAATCCTCCTCGGAGGCTACCGGAGCCCTAGGTTTCTTGTATATCCTCCCCAAAATATTCTATGCATCGTCAAGCATACCTTTAATATCTCCACCTACATCACTGGCGATACACAAGGGAACATCTGTCGTAAATGCAAGAAAATTTCAAATTATGTGTGTTATATTCCAGATTAGAGTCTATGAATTATCCAACACTGTCTCAGGAAAAATAATAAATCAATATTAAGAATCCCTATCATATTTTACAGCATATACATACGTATATATACCATCACATAGAATCTTAATAAATACTACTAAAACTCAAATTTATGCTTATACTACCATTCTTGCTTTTCTTCATAGTAAAATGATGCACTAGGCCTGTTCCCGCAGCTGAAAACCAAATGCTGTATAAGAGACGCAAAACTTTTTACGGCATTCAAAGTGCTCACAATAAGGTAAGGATCTGTAAGGCCCAGCACTAAGCCAAGGCAGGAAGAGAGGTAACTAAGTGAAGGATTGACAGTGTCCATGCCTTGATTCTTACACATGCATTTAGTAACCCCCGGGGGCTCTGAAAAAGGCACTGGGAAGGTTTTCTTTCTTTATCTCAAGGAATTGCTGGAAGCAATTAGGTGTATGGACATAGCATTGTGTTTTGCCAGAGAATTTACAAAAGTCCTTTCCGTGATGACGGTAAATATCTGTAGCTCCTTTCTACAGAACTGGCACTGTGGACTCAACTTATTTGAAGGTGATTGACATATGGCATGGGTCGGTATTCACGGTTTACACAGCCAATCAGCAATGAGAAAATCAAAGATATTTGCAAAAGGACTGGGGATCTCTGCCGAGACCCGGGATCGAACCAGGGACCTTTAGATCTTCAGTCTAACGCTCTCCCAACTGAGCTATCTCGGCCAGCCCACAATGCCTCTTTTGTCAATTACTTTTGAAATAACCTTTTCTGAAAAGCCTATTTTCTTTTTGGGATGCTACATTTCAGGAAAAATAAGTAAAGTCTTTGTCTTGTTCTGCAAATGTAACATTTTGCCCACTTCAAAAATAAATGTACCACCATAAAAATTAGGCAATGGGGAAACATACTCAAAGTTTCCTAAGTATTATAGGAAGAACAAAAAAACAGTGATAACGAAAATCTTATATACAATTTCTAAGGATATGAATTAGTTGGGGTGTAGTGATTCGAATCTTCCTGCTGGAGGAATTCAAGACAACAGCATTTGGAATAAATTCTAGTTTGAACCACAAGTATTTTTTTATTCTTTCAGTTGTTTTTATTCTTTTCCCCTTTCATTCTATTAAGGTATAAATTAATACAGTAAAGTATGCAAATCTTAAGCACACAGTTAATGATTTTTAGAAATTTACATTCCTGTGTAACCACGTCGGCTCCCTCAGGATCCCACTCCTTTGCCATCCTCCCAAAGTTAGCCACTGGTCTGAACTCTCACTCTATGTGCTATCATTTATTTTGTAACTTCATACACATTAAATCAGATTGAATCTGCATTCTTCTGTCTGGCTTCTTTCACTCAATATTGCCTTTGAGATTCATCTGTGTTTTTATCTGTGAAAACAGTTTCTTTCTTTTCATCCACTTCCATTTGGTCACACCACAATGTACTTGTCCATTCTAATGCTGATGGGCATTTGGTTTCTAGTTGTAGGGTTACAAAAATCATGGAACCTTCTTGTGCAAATTTTAGGTGAACATAAACACTCATCCATCAGATAAATAGATACACACATATATACATAGATAGGTACATAGATATGCAGATATGTGTATGAAATTGCTGGGTCACATATGCTGGATATATATATGTTTAACTTTATTAGATGTTGCTAAACAGGTTTCCAAAATACATGTATTACTCTACACTTTTAACAAGATGTGTGAGGCTTCTGGTCACTCCACAGACCAGCCAATACTGGATATTGTCAACCATTTTAATTTTGGCTATTCAGGCCAGGATGTAGTGGAGGTTCTTTGTGATTTTAACTCGTATTTTTTGATGACTAATGATACTAATTATTAACAGGGAAGAGAATAAGATATTTTTGGTGTTTCTCTATATTTTTAAAAAAATATTTATGTTATAGGAGTATCTATTATGGATAATTGAAAAAATACGTTAGCATATCCTATATCAAAAATTACATGAAATATTTGCAGTCAACAAACCCCACCTCCTGTATAATGCAAAATATTATAGTATTTAGGTATGGACAAGGCCAAACACAAATCTTTCCTCATTTGCTCAAACCTGCTGTTAAGGGCAAACAGACCCTTCCCCTTTCACTCCTAGCTAAGTTCTTATTCTTTGTCTCATGAGTGATTAGCTAAGATGAGAGCTGTTTCCCCTGGTTCAGTGATTCAAGAAGGACGCACAGGACTCAGCATATAGTTGTCCTCACAGCTATTATTTATCATAGCAAAAGGATGCAAAGCAGAGTCAGCAAAAGGAAAAGGCGCGTGGAGCAAAGTGCAGAGGAAAGCAGGGGCAAGTCACACAGGATGGGCTTAATTCCTTCAATGCAAAATTGTGACAACACATGAAAAATGTCCACCGGAGAAGTTCACAAAAGACTCAGTACCCAAGATACCTGGGGGAGGCTGCCTAGCATATATCAAAAATCCAGACCAAGAAAGAAAGCCGCTGTTCCATATGGTTCGCATGAACAGCTTAGGCAGTGAGCCACTCCATCATCGGGGAAATGGTGGGAACTCTCTTAAAATCGAAGTCCCCAGATGCCATCCAACGGCCAACCTTGCAAGCAGGCCTTTCTAAGGAGAAGAGTCTCAGGCCTGCTATGCTAACTCTTTCCGTACAATCCCCTTGAAAGTAGCTAGACCCCCAAATGAACACTTTCCATTCATCTGATTGAAGTTTCTCCAATGCAAAACAACTCCAAATAACCTCGTCTGGAAGTTGTGTACTATCCCTGTAAAAGTCTACGGCAACCCTGCAGAGAGCACTCTGATCCGGGGTGCTCCCCCGATCACGAGAGCCTAAATAAACTCAATGTCCTCATTTATCTGGTTTTTGTCTTTGACAGTTCGGTGTCCTGAGTCACACGGGAGCAAGAGCCCACCTGGGCCACATCTCATCCACCCAGACAGTGAGTCCTCCCAGGCCTGCTGTGCTCCTTTCTGCGTGGGGTCCCACAGGGAGCCCAGCTCCTCACCCATGTGCTCCAGGCAGTCATCTGTGGTAGCTTGGTAAGGATTTCATTGCACTTCTTGGCTTGAGAATTCTTTCGGTTTGGTTTTGTTGCTGGCTTTTGTTTAACCTTGATATTATGGGTCATTCCGAGTCCACCCCTAAACCCCCTTCAAAAGCCCCCACCATGACGGGCTTTGGCACTATGGTGACAATTCAGCTCACGTCCCCCCCAAATGGCAGAATTTAACTCCTAGAACTATCTCTTTGGTATGTCCTTGATTATTTAAGATAACAAAGTCTTTCCACTTTGGAAACAGCTAAGGTTGTTTATAATCGTATTACCTCCTATGTTGACCTTTTAAAATAGACTTTATTCTTTAGACTGTTTTAAATCTACATAAAAATTGTACAGAAAGTACAGGGTTCCCATATTCCCTCTTCTCCCAACTTCGAAGATTCCCCTATTATTAACGTCTTGTGATACGTTTGTTAGGATGGTTGAACCAAGACTGATGCGTTGTTACTAGCTAAAGTCCATAGTTTACATTAGGATCTACTCTTTGTGTTGTACAGTTGGATGGGTTTGCATAATGCATTAGTTGAATGACTAGCAGGCATTGCGATGTAGCGGGAGGCTGCTACTGACCTTCGGATGATGTGTCAGAAAGGATTATCAGGCCTCAGTGGACCACCAGCAACTGAAACTGACGAAAGTGAAGGCGTGCGTAAGGGGGGATTACTGTGCAGATGGTCCGTGACTTACGATGGGTTTTATTTACAATGGTGCAAAAGCAATACACATTCAGTAGAAAGCGTATTTTGAATTTTGATCTTCTTCCAGGCTGTGATGTGGGCAGGATCCTCTCTGGTGATGCTGGGCGGCGAGCGGCAGCTCCCAGTCAGCCACGGGATCACGGGGGCCGACCACCCACACACTGGAAACCCTTCTGTCCCCACATAGCCATCCAGTTTTTCACTTTCAGTACAGCGTTCAATGAACTGTGTGAGATGTTCAACACTTTATTACAAAATAAGCTTTGCGTTAGATGACTGTGCCGGCTGTAGGCTAATGTTAGCATCCTGAGCACATTTAAGGTGAGCGGCTGAGAGCCTCTGCTCTCCGGGACTGTGAGTCACTCGCTCTGCCTCTCTCTCGAGGTCTTGGGTCGGCATGCTGCCCTGTGACCTCAGTATTCTGATATATCTAAGGAGAGTTACTGATTTTCAGAGTGTTCGGCTTTTCTCTTGTTCTGAGGATGAGAGTGGTGAGTCCCCAACTTTCCACGTTTTGGGGCACAAACGGAAAGTCCTCTGGGTTCACTTTTAAAATCTGATTGTCGCTTGGATACATAGGCAGCTACGCGTTGTTTCTCAGTAACTTGTGATCCTACTTAGTTAAGTGTTTACTACCTGACGCCTTTTGATATTTTTCCTCCTCCAATCAAATCCGAATGACATTCGCACCTAAAACCGCTGAGATTTCCCAGAGGGCTCCTAGAAAACCAGCGAAGCCTTGCTCTCTAATATTGTAAAAAGAGAAGTGTTCGAAATAATTATATTTATTTGCCATATTACTATCGATCAGTTTCATGAGAAGCATTGTTAAATCAGAGATGGTTAGCCTTCCACCTGAGTTCGTCAAACTGCAAAATGTGAGGGCACAGTCCCCTGGACTTCCCTCACTTCTGACGCTCTTTGCAAGTTTTGAGGTTTCCCAAAAACACCTTTGGTTTTGATAATTTGCTAGAAGGAGTCACAGAACTCATCAAAGCTGTTATACTCACTGGTTACAGCTTATTACAAGGAAAGGACATGGATTAAAATCAGCCAAAAGAAAACACACATAGAGTGGATTCTGGCAGAGTTCCAAAATGAAACTCCTGCTGTCCTCAGGGTAAGTTACCCTCCTGGCATCGATGTGTGACAACGCACAGAGTGTTGTCAGTTTAGGAAGTTCGCCTAAACCTGCATGTCCAGAGTTGTTATTGGGGCTTCATGACAGGGGCATAAGCCCTTGATGACCCCGTGTGCTTGAACCCACTCTCCGGGCTGACCGATAGGGTTACAAAGCCCTCACCCTAAATCACACTATTGGTCTTTCTGACATGACTTCCGTATGTGGCCATAGCCACCCTAAAAATATATCCGACTAACGGGTATGACATAGATTATCTCCCAAGAGCTGAAGCAAAGGCCAGGCCTCTCTTTTTCACCACGTAGGAAGGGATGGGCTCCTCTCCACACACCCAGCTAGAATGGTATCTGGCAAAGAAGAGAATGTAAGTCATGCTATTTTTTTGAAGAAACTAATAACATTGGTAAAATAAAGGAAATGTTCAACCTTCCTTGTGTGGGGGCCCTGCCCCCTGAGCTCGGGGGGTGGGGGGGGGTGGGGGGGGAGCTCTCCCAGGTCAGAATGACTCAGCAAAACCTGTGAGCGCGGGCTCTATTTCTGCCCGGGCCCTTTGTACAACAGCTTCCTTAAAGAAAATAACCAAAAAGGAGCTTTCCAAGCATAAAGATAAAAATTTTTAAACCTCCCTTGGTTCCTGTTAGATTAAAGTCATACCGCCTTGCACATACTAAAAACATAAGATGAAGTCTGTAACTTTCTGGAATGTTCTTCATCATGGGGATTTATAACTTTTTAAAATGTAAAAAACATATATAACCCTGTACGAGATGTTCCCTCCCTGGGGTCCTCTCTTCTTTGTGAAGATTGTGTATCCTGGGCAGCAGACCTAACTTGGGCTCAGATAAAAGTCTTTTCTTTCCTCTTTAAAAATTGGACAAGGGAGGACCTTTATACCTACAAATATTTCGAACCAGAAGAATGTATTATGTAGGCGAGAAATTAAAAATAAAGATTAGCAAAATTGTTATATGAAATATAATTTGGAGGTCACAAAAGACACAAAGGTAGGCCATATTTGTAATGGCTAAAATCCCTTGCAGAGGTTTTTAAGGATCTGGATCTTTTCAGTCTGCACCAGAAATAGAAATGGAAACAAGGGGAAATAAACAACTAGTAAAGAGACCTCAAAGGTCAAAATTGGAAGAAATGTTTCTTGTTCAACGATTTAAAATTCTATCACTCCATAAATAGTTATAAAAAGTGACTGGACACAGGGGCACCTGCTGGTGCAGTTGGTTAAGTGTTGGACTCAGGTCATGATCTCAGGGCCTGGGATCGGGAAATTTTAAAAAGTAGACCCTCTGGCCCTTTCTGATGGCAGTGTGAGGTCTAGGGGTGGGGGGGGCTGTTACTTTACTAGGGGGCTAAAACAAGCTCATTACCAATTCTCCTGGTCAGCCAAGCATATATATTAATCCTCATTTGGCAGAAGCATAAGTCAACTCTAGAAAAGCCTTGAGTTGTAGTGTTTGAAATATCCAGTATTTTCACCTGGAACAATCAAAAGAAGCACATTTTTTTTCCCTCATCATCATTCCCATCCAAACCACCTCACTTTTTCCTCCTTCCTTTGTTGTCTTCCTCTTCTCTCCCCAAAGTTCTGACTTTATGCCACTGTACCGTTTTGAGACTCTATGGATATTTTTGAATATTTTCTACATGTCACATAATGGACTATGTAATTAAAAGTTTTTTTAAAAAAGTCATGGTAATTGTCCTCGATAAGCAAACTAGTAGAAAAGACAATTGTGTATATAAATAACATCTTTTTTACAATGAGATAAATGCAAATTTAATACTATAAATGATCTATTAGTAAGAAGGAAGAAACCATCAGATTTTTTTCCAGGCCATGAGGAATGCGCAGCAATCCCATCATGTAAATCGATGAAAAATAGCGTTCTAGGTAGAGAAAGGAATCAAACAGTGCTCCTGGGTTTTTTTTTTATCTGCACTAGCAAATCCCTTCTCTGACCTTTGACTTTGCATTCTTTAGTGAAAGAAACTGCAAGACAAAACAAAACTTTCTTGTTAATAGTGTTCATTTCTCGGTATCTACGTTTAACCTTCATTTTCCTAAAATAAATTAATTAAGTCAATAAAACAAAAGAAACTCTCACCTCAAGGGGTTAAGGGGGGAGACAGAGGGAGCAAAGGAACAGAGGCCTCCGGGAGACCATAGGCAGAGACAGCTTACTGAGAGGGAGTCAGGAGTTGAGTGGGGGTACTAAAGAAACAAAGGCAGTTAAAATATAGCCCTTGTCCCTCCTGCCCTTGCCCCCCCTGCCCCCTAGGAGCTTCTGATCCAATAAGCAGGCAAAGCTCACAGGGGAGCATCCCTGTGGAGGGGGGGGTGGTCTACAGGCCCATGGTCACCAGGGGAGAAGTGGACGCAAGAAAAGAGAAAAGAGCCAGGGCAAAATGAGGGTATTTATCAAGGCACAGAGGCCTTTGGGAACATGCACTATGAGCAGGGAAATGCTGCGAGACATTAGGAGGTAAGAGAGAATGAAGAAGACTCAGTAACAGGTAAATACAGGGAGCATGGAGAAGAAGGGGTCAAAAATGAATCTCCCGCAGAGACGAGCACAGCATTATACTAAGTAAAAGAAGTCTAACGCAGAAGGCCACAAACTGGATGGCCCCCTTTACTCAAAATTCTAGAAAAGGCAGCATGATAGTGGTGGAAAGCAGATCAGTGCAGAGGCAGGCATGCCAGGAAGGATGGATTCCGCAAACAAAGGAGGAAACTCGGGGGAGGGTGCTGTTCTCCATCCCACACGTGGTGTGTGATGACCCCGGCCAAGCAGGGACTCCTCAGAGATGTCCCAGGATAAGCCCCAGCAGCCGGGAATGTGCCGCCTCACAGGGCAAAAGGGATTTTGCAGAGGAGCTTAAGGTAGGGATCTGAAAATAGGGAGATCATCGGGGTTACCCAGGGGGTCCAGTATGATCACAGGGTCCTTTCAAAGATGGACGAGAGGCATTAGAGTCAGAAAAGATACACGACAACAGAGGCAAAGACCAGAGTCCTTGACTAGCTGGCTTTGAAGGCAGAAGGTGGCTAAGAGCCAGGGAGTGTGGGCAGGCTCTAGAAGGTGGAACAGGCGAGAAAAAGGTGCCTCGGCCAGAGCGTCCACAAGACCAGGGCCCAGGCAGCAGCCGGATTTCAGTGTGGGGACAGTCACTTAGGCTTCCCGCCTCTAGAACCCTAAGACAACAATTTTGTGCTATTTTAAGCCACTAAGTTGGTGGAAATCTTACTAAAAAGGAGACATGAGAAAACGGCATTGCTGTTTGTGTGATCAAAGTCATTGCAGGATTGTCACATGGAGCCATGGAAGCTGGGGACAGCCCAGCCCTTGTAGGTCAGAGACTCCCCGAGCAAGCAGCGCTTACCCCTGGGGACACTTCTTTGTGCCTCTGACAATTTTCCTGTGACACTGTTTCCCCACACACGGCTCGGTCGTGGCTTTAAGTATCATAAGTAACATCGCATCAGGTGTTAGTTTTCTGAAAACGACGACGCGTGTCTTCTGTTGAAACACGTGCTGGTGAGAGGTCTTTTTCTCTTTCTTTTCCGGTGGTGCTTCTGGGGCCACACCCGCAGCGAGGCCTTCGCCGTGGCTCTTCCCTCTGCCCCCATCAGTCTTGGATTGTGTGTATCCACGACCTTCTTCCTGCCCTCCAGGCCACTGCTGAAATGCCACCTGCCAGAGAGGCCACCTTCCCTTTCAGCCCCACCTGCTACAGCACTCTGGGACATACCCTGCGATCTCCTCTCCCCCTATCCTGTTTTTAGTTCGCTCTATAAAACTGCATCTACTTGTGTATTTACTTTTAGCCAGTCTCTGTGGATTCCTCCTGTTTAGGACTTACCTTCCAAGCCCAGAGACTTCCTCTTTCTCAGTGGCCGCAGTGACCTCGCCCCAGAAGGGACCCGGCAGGAAACCAGGCATTGCATGTTTGTTACATGTTACATGACCGCATTGGAGAGAAAGAGCACAAGAGAGGGAGTGGGCTGGAGCTTGATCATTTTCTCACGTGTTGCTGTGACACATCTGCGGGGGGTTTCGGTCAGAGGAGCGCGGTGGGTCAGCAGGATGCCTGGC
This sequence comes from Potos flavus, assembly GCA_028534135.1. Taxonomy (NCBI): domain Eukaryota; kingdom Metazoa; phylum Chordata; class Mammalia; order Carnivora; family Procyonidae; genus Potos; species Potos flavus. The sequence goes on along the minus strand of CM052886.1, from coordinate 127,674,321 downwards.
TCTGGGTTCAAAGGGGAGGATGGGTAGGGGAGAAATGGTACCCGGTCACCAGTATCTGCAGAGAGGTCGTGATCAAGGGCATGAATGTAATACAGAGAATGTGCATATCATTAGGGGGACAGAACTGTCAGGAATATCATACTAAAGGAAGAGAAGAGAAGGAGGGCCCCCAGAGACAGAATAAATCCGGGAGAGACTGGATCAAAGCAGAGTAACCTCTAATCATGGATTTCAGACCCAGCGTCAGAATGAACGTAGCTGTCCAAACAGGACTTGTTTTATTTTCTGATGGAAATACATACCCAGCCACCCCTGCCCGATGTTTGACTGCCTGTGAGACTCAAATCACATTAAGATTTCACAGGTGGAATTCAGCAACCTCACCGCGCCTTGTGGCATCCGAGCAAAGTTGCTCTTTCCCCGTTCGGGGCGCACCTCCCTGAGCCCCCGGAGCTGACCCGGGATCTGACCCCGGAGCTGGCCCCGGAGCTGACCAAATCACCGCAGAGCGCAGGACCCGGGTTTTCCGCTCCCCTGTGCAGTTCCCAAAGAGCCGAGGACCCCTTTCAAGGAAGGGGCGAGGAATGGCTGAGGGGTTCCTCCGAAGGTGTGCAATGGCTGTACCGTCTCTTGTGGAGGAGAACTTCCCTGGTTAAATTTCCATTTGCTTCCTCTGGTCTGTGGTTTCTTCTTGTTCGAAAACTACCCAACGCCCTCGTTCATCGTGGGAATATCGGCGGTCTCATGGAAAATAAAATGTCCTCCTTCTGGCTTTTTCTTTGAAGAGGAGGGGAAAATGCATTAGAACAAGAAGAATCGGAAATCGCAAAGGGAAGAAAACATGCTCCAGGTGAGGCTCGAACTCACAACCTCGGCATCACCCGCACATATACTGCTGTATAAGTACCGCGCGCTAACCGATTGCGCCACTGGAGCATGCTTTCCCCGCGGCGCCGGCGCGCGCTCTACAGAGCCTCGGGCCAGGGCGCGCCCGTCCCCGCCGCCGCCGGGAGCGCGCCGAGCCGCGGGAGCGCGCCCCGCACCTGCCGCCAGCGGGGCAGCCCGGCAAGGCGGCCACGGTCTGCACGCCTCCCCGCCTCCCGGGAGAGCGCCGCGCTTCTCCGCTCGGGGCCACGGGGACCTGGGACGCGCCGTTCGGGCGCCGCGAGCACTGGCGGGGGACAAAGCGCGCGCGGGCTCCGGCTCCTCCCGCCTTCGCTGCAGGAAGGGAGCGACGTCCGTGGAAGCGGGAGCCGTGGGGCCGAGGCGCCGCTGCTCGGGGATGCTCGCCGCGGCGCCGGGACCCGGAGGAGCCGAGTCTGCCAGCCCCGGCCCCGCAGCGGCGCCTCCCGTGTCCCACGTCCTCCCGGGCCTGCCTGAAAGCCGCCATCCGAGTCAGAGCCGGCGGCTCGGGCACGTCCTGCAGGAAGCCTGCTGGCGGCGTGACCACGCCTCGTTGGTGTCGCCGGTCGCCGCGGCCGAGGCGCGGTCCCCACCGCCTCCCCGCGCCCCTGCACCTGTCTCGGCCTCGCCGCCGCGCCCGCCCCGGATCCTCGCCCGCGGCCCGGGGCGTCTCGGGAGAAAGGCCAGTTGTGGGCATTTCCCCGAGTGCTCGCTTAGCTGTCACTCGGGCCTGGGGAAATGGCAGCTGCAAAGGACACACATCCAAGATCCGAAGCCGGTTGGCTTTTATGGACTAATTCCCGTGAAGTGGAAGGAGAACCGGGTAAAATCAAGAAGGAGATAGCCTGCCTATTCTTGGCCACATAGTGCCTACCAAACAGGACTGAGAGTGATAGGCCAGCGGCCGGCTTCCTCCTTCCAGAAACACCGCGGGTGGGGGAGGGGAGGGGAGACGTCTCAGAGTCCCTTGCGCTGCTGTGCCGGTGTCATTCCATGTATGAAGGCCTTGACATGAGGAGCAGCGAGAAGCACCGTAAGCTCCTGGGTGGGTGGCCGCCTCCCCAGAGAATCTCCTCCAACATCCCCGCCATACGGTCCTGGGGAGAGCCCGAGGGCGCCCGCACCTCTAGGGATCATTCGGTCTAAATAAGAACCCCAGCGGTTACCCCTGGGTAGAGGTTGCGGTGGCCAGGCACCGTCGGAAGTGAGTTATGTCAGTCTCCTGACATAAAACTCTCCTGTGAGAGGTCCCCTGAGGAAAGGGGCATCCTTCTGTCCAAAGACACAGGGACTCCCAAGAAGTTCCTCCCAGTTTACTAGACTTACCTAGTACCCTTTGGGCTATCATATTTCTCCACAACGGTCCACTCTCCGTCCAACTCAGCATAAAAATACTCGGCTTTGACCTCTTTCTTTGGTTTTCATTTCCTTATGAAGGCTCCCATGTCTCACAAACCTCTTATCAAGTAAACGTGTATGCTTTCCTCCTCTTAATCTGTCTTTGTCAGTTTAATTTTCAGACCCAGCCAGGGACCCTAAGAGCATCCAGGAAAATTTTTTTCCCTTCCCTACATGATAGTAATGCAAATACAGGGAAACCATTGGACCTATAACCTACTTTTCAGGAAGATGATGGAGATTTGCTAACAACCAAAAATGTCCTATTAAAGTCATCTCAGACAGTAACTATAGGGGAATGCTCAAATTCTCTCAAAAAGGTGATTCTGGAGACTCCGTGATTCAAGGTTCTCACGATTCTGCTCTGGAAAGAATCTGATAGGGCTGGGCTCCATTTGCCATTTGAGAAAAATGATGTGTTTTTATAACTGAGAAAAATGTCATTTACCTGTGGTTGTATCTTCTCTCCGCAAATCTTTAAGACCATACTAATAACATGAAAATGCTGCAATAGTGTTTTACAGATTTATTTATTCATTTTAGAGAGAGATCACAAGCAGGGGGAGTGGCAGAAGGAGAGGGAGAGACCCCCTCAAGTAGACTTCCTGCTGAGCATGGAGCCCAGTGCGGGGCTCGATCCCAGGACGCTGAGATCATGACCAGAGCCAAAATCAAGAGTCAGTGACTCAACTGACTGAGCCACCCAGGTGCCCCTGAAATAGCATTTTAAACATCTCAGGGCTTGGCTGCCATGTGCTTCTGGGCCACAGAACTCTCCATCCCCTTTTATTCCATATTTTTAGAATAGTGGTTCCCCAGAGGAACTGGAAAATTGCCTAAAACCATACCCATGAATAGTTCTGACCCCCAGAGATTGAGTTTATTGATTTGGGATAGATCCCAGAAACCAACATTTTTAAAAAGCTCCTAGTTGATTCTAATAATCACAGGCCCTCCCTGTCTTTTAATCTAAGGAAACAAAGAAAATATGGAAAAATGTTTGGATCCCTCTCAAGTACTCGAAGTGGAGAAAAAGCTGAAGTTATACATCTGTTTGAAAAGGGTCACCCAAAGAATGAATAATTTAAGAGCACCGGTCTAAAAAAAAGTTGAGGAATTGAAGCAGACGGCTAAGTTCTCTCTGTACACACCCCCGGGAACTTCATAGAATGTGTTAATGAGGCAAAAACTGAAAACAGTCATTCGTATTCTCCAACTTGGAAACGTGTAGGTTGGCAGTGGGAGGTGGGGGCCGCAGCCGGGAAAAGGTTGCGGGATACCTTCTGGACTGGGAGCCCATCCCCCAACACCAGTAAGGGGTCTTTCCCACAAGACGGGAGAACTGCCAAACCTCACTCTCCTGCCAGCCGCCCTTTAGGATAAAGTTAGGAGAGTCTTAGAGGAAGAATTATCCAGAATGAATAACCTTCAAGAGTAAACCAAGCCTTGCGAGGTCACAAAACAATGGAAAATAAGGTGGGAATGTGGGTAGGTGACCAAAAAGATGCCCAGAAAGTCTATGGCCCCCTCCAGCGCTGCGGAGAGATCAGCATCATGTACAAGACCAAAAGAACCTTAAGATCATCTCTCTCTCTCTCTATTTTCTGCCACTCTCGGCATTGTTTTCCGTGTCCCCGGCTCCTGGATCTGAGCCTGACGCGGGTGAATCTGTGGGTGGCAGCTGGGTCATAGGCTTACGCTCTGGCTGAGGAAACAAAATTAACCGAAAGATGACAGAAATGAATGACAATGATGATGGTAGAGCAGAGACAAGAAAGTGAGTAAAGACATTACAGAATGGACAGGTGAGAAGCACCAAGCAGTCTGTCCCCTCCTTCCAAACACCGAATGTGCGACCAAACAAGCCTAGTGAAAATTTCATAGAATTCACGTGGAAAAAGACAAACACGTAAAAGATAACGGAGATCTAAAGTCAGATAACCTGTGTCTGCAGTAGAAAAAAAATTAAGTGAACCAAGAAATAAAACCTCAATAAAAATATTTGTAAAGGGATGCCTGGGTGGCTCAGTCGGTTAAGTGCCTGCCTTCAGCTCAGGTCATGATCTCAGAGTCCCGGGATCAAGCCCCACATTGGGCTCCTTGCTCAGCAGGGAGCCTGCTTCTCCCTCTGCCCCTCCCCCTCCCCCTGTTCTTGTGCACCTATGAGGGCTCTCTCTCAAATAAATAAAATCTTTTAATAAAAAACAATTTGTAAATATGTATAAAGAAAACCATCTTCCAGGAAAAACGGATATTGAATCCATCAAAACTGAGATATGTTCTCATAGTTTCCAAACTTCAAAATACAGAAAGAAAGCACATTCCATACAAAGGGGACAGAAATCAGATCATGCGGCTCCAGTGACATTAAGTGCAGTTAAAATATATTATAACCTTATGAACACCTTGCGTGAGTGTCCCCGGGGCCTGGAAGGGCAAGTGGGGGATCCAACAGTTTGAAAAGTTAATACATTCTCAGTAAACCTACTGAGTGTCCTCTTTGGACCAAGTAACTGGGCTAAAGGGTGAAACCAGGGGCCAGAAATGTTTGGCCCACGTGGGGAGATGATCATCTCAGAATAAATAAATTATAGCTAGGTGAGCTATGTCTTGTTTTTCAACATGATTTCACAGGTGGTACTATATAGATGAAATAAAATCAATTTCGAGGTAAGGGAGACATTATTCTAGATATCTATATGCGTGTTTTGATAACTTTTAGCTACAGCTAAATGTGGGCTGAGAGCCTAAAACCATCACATCATTAAGTAAGAATAAATAAAATAATTGTTTGAGACACAATATTGGGAGAGGAACAATGAAAGAACCAAGGCAGTCACCAGAAATGAGCTAAAATAGTTGAAAATAAAATTTGAGAAGGATAAAACAGGATCCCAATGATTATTTCTAGGAAAAAAACAAAAGGGAAAAATATATAGATAACATAGAGATAAAATATCTATTTTAAAAATAAACTAGATAATAATTAGCATATTAAAAACAGGAACATGAAATTGGGAATTACAACGAGAAGTCGGAAGAAATTTTTAAAATCATAAAAGAGTACTTTACATAACTTAACCAAAAAATGGAGAACTTGGACAAAATTGGTGATTTCCTAGGACAAGAGGCATTTCTAAGGTTGATTCCGTAGAAACCAGAGGGCCTTAGAGGCTGATACCCTTGGAGACAGTGAAGTGACTTATCAGAGCCAAGCCTGGTTCCCCAGGCCCAGACGGTTTCACGGGAGAAACCCTTATCGAACCTCGCGGATCACATGCGTGTGATGATATCGCAGGAGACGAAAACCCATCTAGGTCCTGGGACAGGCATAAACGTTAAATTGACATAAAACATTGACAAGGGGGGGGGGAAGCAGTTTTGATTGCATATGTATGCATAGGAGCTCGCAGATGATTGAGACTCACGTCCCATCCTGGGATAACCCAGAGGAATAGGGATTTGGAGCTTCTGAGTTGGGGGAGGCAAATTATTCAAATGTACAGGAAGAAATGCATGGTAAATAAATGTTCCTTTTCGTGCAGATAAGAGTATCTGCCACAATAAATTTGTCCCTGGGAATAGCTCTCTGCTTGGTACAGATACTTTGCCTAGTGGAAGTTTCCCTCATAACTGTAAATTCCCTTTACAAAAGGGGATATTTATACTGTATTTTAGACAGTTGAGGGCGGGGAGGGAAGAGGGGCAGGTAAAGAGCTTTTTCTGTTGACTAGAAATAATCCATTTGCAAAGTGGCATATTTTGGGGTGGAATGTTTTAAATCTTTTTAATATTTAAATATTCAAATCATAGCATCATACAGGAAGAAGTGCCTTTGTTCTTTGATCTTACAACACCAGAATTACTCTATTGCCAGCAACAAATAAAAGTAATGCAGAAAAAGAGCACTAGTACAGAAATTCTCTGTACTTTCTGATGTAGGGAACACAGTAGGGTTCAAAGCCAATGGCCAAGAAAGAATTCCTGACCCATCTTTGGTGCAAAAATGTGGTTTTATTAAAGCAAGGGGACAGGACGCGTGGGCAGAAAGAGCTGTACCGGGGTCACGAGGAGTGACCTATTATATACTCTCAAGTTGGGAGGGGGTTAGGGGGTAGCATAAGTCTCTAAGGAATTTTGGAAGCAAGGTTTCCAGGACCTTGAGGGGGCTAGCTATTGTTGGGAAAGGTCATTTATTACCGTCTAATAAAACCTGAGTCATGAGACGCTTCAGATGTCTATCGGTGGGCCCTGTGCTTGGGGATGATTGCTAACATATATCTTTCGGTTGGGGTAGAGATAGAGGAAGTTTCCAAAGAATTTTTAGATGTTACAGTAGACTTACAGGATCCTGGGGGTCAAGCTAAGATTGCCTTTTGCCCTTAGCAAAAGTGTCAACTTTAGCAAAGTGTCAACATTGAGGCAGTTGAGTCTCTAGGCGAAGGTCACTCTATTTCAAGGACTTGTCAATGGGCTGTAGGAAGTAAGGAAATTGAATAATTTTTCTTCTGCCTTTATTTCCCACATGACTCTCTGCTCGTTTTTCTGAAAAATCTAAAACTATTCTAAAAAATAAAGTTTGCTAATTTAAAAAAACACAGATTAATTTTGCTTTGTGAAGTAGAAAAAATAATTTTCCCTCTGCCCCTTGGAGTGCTCACCCAAGATCCCTGTTGTAAACGATTTGCAAAAGAAAAACAAGCAGAAACTCCTGTATGTGATGTGGGAAACAAAGGCAGAAGGAAAATTATTCAATTTCCTTACTACCTAGAGCCCACTGACAAGTCCTTGAAATAGCAGAGTGACATTCCTCTAGGGACACATTCCTCTAGGCTGAAGATGGTGACTCAAGAGAAGAATTTCTATTGGAAAGGATTTTGAAGATTTTATTCATTTATTTGACAGAGAGAGAGATCACAAGTAGGCAGAGAGGCAGGCAGAGAGAGAAGGGGAGGCAGGCGCCCCACCGAGCTCAATCCCAAGACCCTGAGATCATGACCTGAGCCGAAGGCAGAGGCTTTAACCACTGAGCTACCCAGGTGCCCCATGGATTTTGGACTTTAATCAGGAAGCCAGCAAACTGGGGAGGAAGTGGAGGCTCGTCCAAACGCCAGCTCCTGGGTTTCTGCCTGGCCCAGGGGTTTTTAAAGGATTTCGGATAGTTGGTCAGCAATGGGAGTGCAGGGGCCTGCAACATTTCCCCATCACGTGCAGGCGTCACAGACATTATCCTGGTGCTGGGAGAGGGCGGGGGGGGGGGAGTTCCATTCTTGTCCCCTGGTGTGCAGGGGGACTGTGTTCTTCGTGCAAAGGACAAGACCTACAGAAACACAGAGGAAGGTTAGGAAAATCATTTGTGTGACCTGAAAAAGAAAAACATTTTGCTACAAAATTGCTAGGCTCTTCCGACAGCCGAAGCAGTTTCCAACAGCCTTGCTGGCCTCTGTGGCCTGGGAAGGTTCTGGTCCTTCTCTCCTCAAGGCCAGCGGTCGGCAAATCTCAAAGAGAGAAAAGTAGTTCCCTTATGGATCAAGGGTCTTGGGTCAGCAAGTGAAGAGTGTGTTAACCTGAAGCAAGTTAACCCTTGAGAACGGTCAAAGTGCTGTTAGAAATAGATTTTCTTATGATCGAAAGTCATCCTTCTCTTCCTGGTACAGAGAAGGAGACACAAATGGAGATTTCTTTTATAAGTCGCCCTTCCAAAAGGATAACTTCTGCTTGTTTTTAAAGCTTCTTCTGTGTCTGCTTTTTCTCAAAAATAATAAGCTCAAAATAATCTTTATGCCAAAGAGGCATATTTGGGTGTGGAACATTCTGCTATCCTTCAGTTTACCAATAGCACTGCAAGAGGGATTCACAAAAAATCCAGCAGTACACTTGTTTAGTGTATTTGCAAAAAAACCCAAGGTAGTCGTTTCGATCATTCAAAATTGGTTCAATACTACATATTTACTAATGTAATTCACCAATTATAGGTCAAATGAAAAAAAATTACATAATCTCGAGGGTGCAGGCCAAACAGGGAATAGGTAAATTCAGTATACTTTCCCTAATAAAAAAAAGCTATTAAAAACACTTATGGGTGGGGCGCCTGGGTGGCTCAGCCCGTTAAGCATCTGCCTTCAGCTCAGATCGTGATCCCAGGGGCTTGAGATCCAGCCCCGCATCGGGCTCCCCGCTCAGAGGACTACTTTCCAGAAATGTAAGATGCTCTAGTCATTCATTAGTCTTTCATATGCTCTGGTTGCGCTTGACTACATAAGACCGAGTGACACTCAGCACCTCAAGTCCACACCGGGTGGGACCCCCGTGAGGTTCGATCTCATCCTCCCAAAGTACCGTAAGTGCTGGGATGCGCCAGGCTGAGCAGGAGCATAGAGGCGCAGAGGACACGCTGAGAACCAAGAGGAGGGGACTGGGGGGTGCCTTCTCCGGTGCTGCCAGCCGGAAGCGACCCTTCCTTCCCTGTGGCCCCGCAGACACCGCACTCTGTGGTGGGCTGGGATTTGACCGAGGCTGCTAAGATTGCGCCTTCCGGTCTGGATCACATCTCAGCTTCCTCTCCCCCCCAACACCTGTCCCGGTGCCTCGCACACAGGTGTCCCCTCAGTGTTTTCTGAGCAAAGGACAGAAATTCTGATTTCACATTTCACTTCTTTAGTATCATTCCAAGTCTTTTTCTTTAAGATTTGATTTGTATTTATTTGAGAGAGAGAGCATGAGAAGGGAGAGTCAGAGGGAGAAGCAGACACCCTGCTGAGCGGGGAGCCTGATGGAGGCGGGACTCGATCCCAGGACCCCAGGATCATGACCTGAGCCAAAGTTGGTTAAGTTGGCTTAACCAACTGAGCCACCCAGGCGCCCTCATTCCAAGTTTTATATGAAAAACTGCAGAACCTGCTCACGTACTCTTTTCTCCAAGAAAAGCACAGGGCTGCCCTGGACTAGTAGTGCCTTTCTGTGGGTCCCTGGGTAGGAATCCTCTGTTTCCCACTTGCCTGCCTAATTCACCAGACTCTGTAACGCCTCCCTCCAGCTCGGCTTGCTCAAACACAGACAGGCCTGTGAGCTCTCCTTTCTCAGACCTTTTTACTACTGACCTTGGCGAACTCTGTCACCGCCGGAGCCATTAGGTTTCCTTTCCTGGGGGGACCACCTGCCTATTCTCTAGGGACTAGACCTTACTTTCCTTCTGTGATGCAGGAGGGCATGTCATCTGTTTTAAGCAAACATTTATGAAAGACAGCCTCCTCCTCCAAGGCCACCCTGAATAAAAATACAACCGGAAAGTTTATGGATTATGAATTGGACAATGATCTCTGGTGGAAATCCATTTCTACAACTAAATCTCAGTCTTTCCTGTTTCTCTTGTGATTAGGGGATTCCCTTTGGGAAGGAAAAATATTTTGAATCATAGAGTTAAACATCTTGGAAATTCAACCCAGATTTTTAAAAAGCATAGTCCCCCTGAAAAAGAAATAATCATGACAATAATATTAATGGTGACAGCAACAATATGGCGGATTATTGAATGAAATGGGTTACCTTGAATAAAATGCTATGAATTCTCAAAAAGATAAAATGCATTAACTCAAGTATGATGTATATTTGGAACACTGCTTTTGAGTAGTCAGCCTATGTTATTAAGAGCCCCATTTATCTCAAGGCAGAAGTTAGAGACTCATTTTCTCAGGATGCAGAGATTGACCTAGATTTTTCTCCAATAGACACACTTATAAGGGACTATGATTCAGAGAGTAATGTGAGGAAGAAGCATGGATTGACTTTGATTTTTCCGGGATGTCAGTGGAGACCCAGTGTAGGCAGTTAGTGAGGCTCTAACGGGAGGCCCGGAGGCCGGCCAGGAGGAGGCCGCGGCCAGCTGTGGGGAAGGTGAGAGGCCCGGGCCCGGCAGCAGCTGCGAGAAGCCGGATCCCACCAGACAGGCCCAAGATGGCGGCACCATGGCTGGAAACCCCTGAGTGAGTGAGGAGGAAAAGGCTCCAAACCCTCCTACCAAGAAATTCTTGCTCCAAGTAACGAATATTCCACCCCCTCGTTAACAACTGTCGATAAGAGAAACCCAAACCCAAGACCGCACAGCTCTTTCACCTGCTCTCACATCTGAGAATGTGATGCGCGTTCTTGCCTCCCCCCTGGAGGGGGAACAGAGCTGCTTTGGTTTACTGGGATGCAAGCTGAGGTACAGAGCACCAGTGTGAGGTAGGAAAGACGTTATTAGTGTTCGAAGCCCACGGCCAAGAAAGAATTCTTGAGATGTCTTTGGTGCAAAATAGTAGCTTTATTAAAGCGGGGGGGGGGATGGGGACCGGACCCGTGGATAGAAAGAGCTGCTGCCCCGGGGTTGGGGGGGGCTCATTATATACTATGAGGTTGGGGGAGGGGAGGAAAGGGAGGTTTTGAAAGACCTTTCATATGCTAAAGAGGACCTACAAGATACCAGAGGCCTTGCCATTGTCAGGTTAAGGTGTTCTTCCTTTTAGTAAGGCATGAAGAGTAAGGTAGCAGAGAGCTTCCTGGAGGAATGTCACACACCTGCTGTCACACGTCCTTATCGATGAGCTTTAGGTTCAGAAGAAATTTAACTTTGTTTACATTTCCCTGTGCCTCAGCCTCCCTCAATTTTAGGGAGGGGAAGATGATGTTGGGCTTCAGGAACTGAGTTATGGCTCTTTGGAAGTTAGGCTGTGGATAAGAAAGCCTCTTCCTTGTCAATCACTAGGACTTTTGTAAACAGAGGGAGACTCAGGTCTTGCAGGACTGTGGTCTCTACAAGGTAACTATTTGTTTTTCCTTTAGGGCAGCCCGGAGTGCCCGAGGACTGTCACATATATCCCATGGGGGGGGGGGTGTCAGCTTCTGCTTTGTCTTCAACTAGCCTTCTGTTCCCTCATCACCCCTAACCGCCCACATTGTTCAAGGGTCAACTTTATATATACATATATGTATATATATATATTTATTTATATATATAAAATACTGTGTTATATATAAAATATTATACGGCAGGCGTCTACAGTACCCAATCTGGAATATATAAAACCCCATAAAGAAAACCCAAGGAGTTCGCCACCATGCCATTCTTTGGGTCCCAAGATCTCCTGGTCTTCTTTCTTTCCCACAGCTTCGTCTCCCATGTGATGCCAAGATTCGTAGCTGTACTTGGTGGAAGGAATAAGGGGAAGTGCCTATTCCATCCACAGAAGTCATGCTCCTTTCAATCTAGTAGTTTTCATATTTTCATTTCTCATCTGCCCTGTGAGTAAGAGTTTACTGTGAAGATGGATTCTAGAAGTCAGAGAATCGTCAAAGTCACAGTTTTTAGATTTGACCTCAGGCCCCGTGAAGAGGGGGTGGGTAATAGGACATCCAGATACAAGGACACGGAAAACCAAATTTGCTTAGTGGGCCTGTGTATCCCGTGGGTGTATGAGGTATTGCCCCTCGCCGCCGCCATCATGGATGTGATGCTTTTCTCTGTGTCTCCCTCTCCCCCTCCCTCCTCCGCTCTCTATCTTGTCAATAAAGAAAAATACCCCACCTAAAAGTAAACATATGACAACAACAAAAATAATAGCCATTCCCCCAACACAAGTCACAGTAATGGGGCATTTTAGATCAAGGACAGATGTCTATTTTGCCCAGCGCATTTTTTTTTAATCTAATTCATTTATATTTCCTAAACACTTCTTAAATTTAACATTTTTAATTAAAATACGATACAGTATTTTATTTTATTTATTTATTTATTTATTTATGGCTCAGTGGGTTAAGCCTCTGCCTTCGGCTGGGGTCATGATCTCGGGGTCCTGGGATCAGCCCTGCTTTGGGCTCTCTGCTCAGCGGGGAGCCTGCTTCCCCCGCCCCCACCTGCCTCTCTGCCTACTTGTGATCTCTCTCTCTCTCTGTCAAATAAATAAAAATAAAATCTTTTTAAAAAATAAATAAAATAAAATATGATACATCTTCAACTCGTTCGGGAGATATTTACGGACTGTTTACTGGGTGTTGGCCATTACTGTAGAAGCGACAGATATATGATCCTAGCCAACAAACAAGAGTACCCGAGCTCAGCTCTCTTATACTCCAATATGGGATACAGACTACATAGGAGATAAATCCCTAAAATATATATCCTATTACATTTTGGTAAGTATATAAATACATGTTAATAGTGAGCAGAGAAGAAAGACATTAATGTTGGAGCATACTGAAATACTAGACGGGATGGCCGTGGAAGGCATCACTGAGAAAGTGGAGGATGCAGACTTCAAAGAAATGAAAACAGGCACTCTATGGGCATTCGCAGTCCAGGAGCATGCCAGGCGGGGCAGCGACCCCCGCGAGACCCTGACACAGAAGACTGTTGGTCTGCTCCCAGAGGAACGGGAAGGTGGCTAGGACTGCAGCAGCGGAATCTGGGGAGACCACCAGGAGAGCAGAGAAGCGAGGGCCAGCCTAGATTCTGTAATTAGGGTGACCGTCCAGCCCGGTTTATGCCTAGTGTTCTGATGCTGTTTGCATTCTCACGAGTGTCCTACAGTGGCTACACTAATCAGGACTCTAGGTTGTGATTGCAACTCAATACAAATTAGCTTATCTGCTGGCTTCTACTGGCATTAATTGTTGGAATGGTGGAGCTTTAAGGTTTCCTACACCTGAATTTCAGCTATCACCAACAATTTAAGGATGATACAGCAGCTTTATCCCCACTTACTATGACAAATTTCCGTTTTAGAATTCCCTGCTTGTGTTAGCAGTAATTTTCTGAGAATACAGTGTATAGATTTGGTAATTCGTTTCTGGTTCTAGCTTTTGGTGTCAAGGAAACCTTCCTTTTGAAAACATCTACCGTTGATGAAAAAGCGAAGAGCTGGAGGCCCCAGTGAGATTCGAACTCACGACCCCTGGTTTACGAGACCAGTGCTCTAACCCCTGAGCTACGGAGCCTCGGCGAGGGGCTCTTTAACTCCTTGCCCTAAAGCTGATTATTTATGCAAATATTGCGTTTTCCGGTTTTGTGAGTTTCTGGAAATGTGATGTTCCACCCCCTCCCCTTTCCGATGTCCTCCGTGACAGTTTTCACGTCACGAAGGCTGTCTGGGGACTCGGCCCGGACGCGCGACCCCACAAAGCAGGGAGGCCGGGGTTAGGAAGGAAGCTGTGCGGGAGGTCGCAGGCCTCCCGAGCCAAGGGCGCCGCAGGTGCTTCTGAAACCCGCAAGGAGGGCCTTCCTTCCCCGCTTCGCGGCCGGCGGCGGTGCCGCAGACACGGCAGCTGTCTTCAGTACAGACCCGAACACCCCGACCGTGGGCCAATACCCGCCACTCATTATAGAGACTCAGAAATATAAGATTCACGGCGGCGCGTCTGCCCCAACTCCGGACACGCTCGCGTGCTGCAGGGGGGAGGCGGTGCGATCCGGCCAGAGGGACCCGCCGGCAGAAACAACCGCGGTCACACACAGGCACGACAATGCCCTTGTGACCCGGAGTGTCACAAACGCACATGATAGGAAAACCAAGCAAACCAAGGAATGGTCGTATTAATGAAGTTGAGAGTGAGGACAGTGGAGGGGATGTCAGTCTTACCACTTAATCATCGTGCTTCCCCAACTTCTTAGGATTAAAGTCCGTCTCCTGTGTCCCAGAGGAGCCAGTTTGTCCCAGTTCTCCAAAATCCGAAATTTGCCTGTGCAATAAGGGACCCTGCTCTCCTGAAGCTGCTCATTGCCCAGGCATCAGAGAAGAAGGGGATTGCAGGCCCAAGGAGTTCCAGTTTGCAGTTTTGTTTTCAGATTTCATCCCATATTTAGGTACCACGTTCACCTCCTGTTTCTAGCACCTACAGAAATGTATAACCTCAGTGAAATTCGGGTCTGTTTAGGTTCAAAGAAATCACTTGGACCGTTTTTTTGTTTTTTTTTTTTTTTGGTGTTTTATGTTTTAATGACCTTAAGTGTGATCTCAGTGGGCCTTCTCCCCCTGTCTGCAGAGACAAAGGCTTCTGATCCTTAAGTGCATTCATGCAATACAGCGCGTACTTACACGGGAGCAATGGGGCACTTCTGTGGCTCAGCCAGTCCTCGATAGGTAAGAGACCGTCTAGCATGCAGTCAAAGCTCTACCACATAGGGCGTTTGTGACAGACTATTTTACCTACAAATACAGTTACATTGCAAGTGCTTTTGCAGCTCTGCGAGGGCCTGCAGAAACCCACAGTTCTGGAAGGGTACCGGCCAGATCTCTTCCTCCCAACTTTAGTCTGCAGACGTCAGCAGAGCCTTGCACGGAACCCACATACAAGACCTCGGAGGCAGGAAGACAGGACTGACTGTCAGGTGCTGATAAAATGGGGCATGGCCTCTTCCTTAGAATGAAAGAACACTCTCTAAAAAGAGGGGTGGGGTGGTAAGAACCCCGGAGATGAGGAAGAGAATAGAGTTGGGAGGGAGACAGGAAGGACGGGAAGTAGGAAAGGATGGTCACCTGCTTCCACCAAACCACCAAATCCGTGGGCGATATTCCCAAAGATGCCCGGAGCCCCTCCCTTCCCAGGCCTGAGTCTCCGGCTGTGACTCTGAATTTTGGTCCGGCCTTCCACTTACAAACACCACACTAAGGTACTACATATCCATACAGAGGATCATGTATTATAAGATGATGCTAGAGTGATATTTCTCTATGTTCAGTTTAGCCTTACTTACGATAAATGTGATTTGAGGAGCCAAATGATCCAGAATTCAGTCTCTGTAAGACCTGACCCTTTGACTTAGACAATGAACTTTTCCCTACTGTTTTGTTAATGTCCACCTCCTTCTAATGTAGGAAATCTTTGCCCAATTGGAATTTATTTTAGCAAGGGTTTTCAGATCCCCCATTGGATTGATCTCCAAATTCCGGGTTATGTTCGAGAGGGGACATCAGGAACCTCCACTGTTCTCCTCTTCTTACCATCTCCCATCCGCCAGCGCCTTCCGTTGGCTGAGTCCAGACAGGAGCTAGGGGGCAAGAGAGCCCAACTCACGCTGCCTTCCAGGGCCCAAAAGCACGTCAGAGAACATGGCAGATGCTCAGCCCCTGCCGTCGTAACTGCGGTGGTGGGCTTAGCGTGGGGTTGGTTGAGTCATGAGCTTCCATCTTGTATAACCCTTGGATCTAGGGCAGGTTGGAGCTCGGGCAGCTGATAAGTAATCTGTATTGCTAAGCAATTTTTATCATCCCTGGTTGGGGTACAGCCATCGCAAGGAGGACTACAGATCTGGTTCCCACTGCCCGACATGAAGTGAGGAGGAAGGCAGGAAGCAGAGCTTCTTTCCAGCAGATGCGTCCCAGGGAGCCTGGCATGGACGAGGCATCCAGTTCTGGAGAAAATGTGGGGCTTGTGGCTGCAGGCAATAGCTCAGTTCATTCCAAACAGCCAACGAAGGCTGCAGTGTAGACTTTCCTGGCTCCCTTAGTCCTGCTGGAGGGGTAAGTAAGTCTGTTTCTCTTGGAGACTCTTATGATCTATACAAATAATGTTTTGGAAAACTCATTCCGATGACACGAGTCGAATGAATTACCCTTGTGATTTTTTATTTAAAAAAATTTTTTTAAAGAATTTACTTGTGTGTCAGAGACAGAATGAGAGAGAGAGGGAGAGTGCAAGCATGGGGAGCGGCAGGCTCCACGCTGAGGAAGGAGCCCGATGCGGGACTTGATCCTAGGACTCCGGGAATCATAACCTGAGCCAAAGGCAGACAACCAGCTGAGCCACCCAAGGATCCCTGAATTACCCTGTTAAAATGCACCACGTTGCCCTGCACTCGAGTGTTGGAATGTTCCTGCAATATCAGCGATGCGCGAAGTTGCCGGTCGGCAATCAGCTACTGGTCCACAGAGAGGTAAGCTTGCTCCAGGACATAACTAAATGCTCTCCTTGCCTTCACTGAGGAACTTCCCTACAAGCAAGTCATCAGCAGAGCGAAGCAAGATGCTTGGCGATGTAGTTGACTTACCTCTGGCAAAAGCTCCGTACCTTGACACAGCAGGCTGGTACCAAGCGTGTATGGATTGTGCTGGTCGCCAACCACCCTTCGAGGGCTCTGCCCGCAGTTCCCCTCCTTCTAGTCCTCTGCCCTCAAACAGAATCTCCACTGACCGTACCCGCACACGTGCGGGTCACCTTGGGCTGATGGACGCGGCTGGTCCCATCGCTCTGGCTTCATCCACGAAGCAAAGAGAAGATCCTGATTTTGTACCAACTCCTTTTGGAGGCAGGTTTCTGGCCAGCAGGACTCAGCCGGAATCCATAACGTCTCTCCTAACGACCAATACCGAGTGTGGCCGTCACTGCTCCTGCTGTTGCTGGCCTTGGCGACCCTGACTGGTAAGACTTCGCGAAACGAAAGCTCTCGTCTCCTCTTTCAGAGGATGGGAAGGAGATAGGAGCAGCTGAGAAGGTACAAACACGTTTCTAGCTAGGCATAGATAACTGAAAACGAGTCCAAAGGGCACGGGAGGAAAGTTCACTGGCAAGAATGCCAGGATTTCCCTAAACAAGACATTCTCTGCTGGTTCCAGGAAGGTGCCTAACAGAAGAGCGGATTGTGTCCACGACAGCACCTGCGCGGGACATCTGCAGCTAGACTAATCCCTCTCTCAGGTAAAGAAAGGGAATAAAGGGCACCGATGGAAGAAACGTGGCTAGATCTCTGCCTTCCACAAATCCCTCACCCCAGATTTATACCGCACCCCAGTCCACTCGGGGACATGCTTCTCCATGAGCGGCAGCTAACCTAGAATACAGAGAAATTGTTCACCCGAGAAGCCGGAGTTGCTCCGCTGTCCATTGGTTGGTCCACTCATGTCCACTGACAAGACATGAGCCAAAAACATCTGAAAAGAAACAGAGGCTCTAACCCTCCTCCGGAAGAACAAAGAACCCAAAGTTCTCGGTGCTCTCGGAATAGATCAGAGCAAGAGCTGGCAATCTCTGGCCTCGAAGGGTCCGGTAGGAAATGTTTCAGACCCCGCGGACATGCAGTCTCTGTCACCACTAAGCTCCTCCACAGTCGTAGAAAATAGATGAGCAAATGCACGCGGCTGTGCTCTCCCAGCTCTTTATTTACGACATGAGAGGAGAATTTCGTATGATTTTCACAGGTCATGGAATATTCTTTTGATATTTTCAACTGTCTTAAAATGCAACGTTTGAGCTCACGGGCCCTGCAAACATGGGCGGTGGGTGGGATTTGGCCGGTGGACTGGTTTGCTGACCCGGGAGTAGAATACAATATAGACTGTCAAATACGGGCGAAGAAATCTCTCAGAGTCTGGTTTGAAACTTGAGCGCCATGATTTGAATTTCTTTTCTGTCCCTTTTTCTCTTGTTCCTTTAATTATAATATGATTATATTTGCCAATATTGTTGTCTTAGTTACTATGGCTGCATAACAAATTACCCCCAAGGGCTTGACACAGTTACTACAAGGGTTTTGATACATATATACGTAATTTCCGACTCCCACGTCTGCCGAGGTGTCGCCTGACATGATTCAGGGATCTGACCGAAGGTTTTACAGTTGAATCCTTGGCTTCATCTTTAGACCGTATTTTCCTGATGTTCTCCCAGAAGGCTTTTCTTAATTGTGATGTTGTCTGTCATCTGGAGAGGCTGGCAACGAGGGACAGTCTTTTTTTTTTTTTTTTAAAGATTTTATTGATTTATTTGTCAGAGAGAGAGCACAAGCAGGGAGAACAGCATGCAGAGGCAGAAGCAGGCTCCCCACCGAGCACGGAGCCCAATGTGGGATTCGATTCCAGGACCCTGGGATCAAGACCGTAGCCGAACTTAACACTTAAGTAGACACTTAACCCACTGAGCCCCCCAGATGGAGGGACAGTCCTCTCGCTGGATATCTAGCAAGTCCTGGTTCCTTTATAACAAATAATTCTTTTAGTTTATCTGTCCCCTGGCTCATGTTACCATCTAGGCATCCAGGATAAGCCAGGTGACACCTTCGAAACATTGCCTGGACATGTCCTTGGCTGAATCTCCAAATTCATTAGTTTCATTTTCTACTTTTCACGTTAGCACAGTAACAGTGTTGCTCAACTTCCTGCCATTAGACAGTAGGTAACAGTGCGCTCCCTTCCTCCAGCTTTTTTTATTTTAAGATTTTATTTTTGAGTAATCTTTACACCCAACATGGGGCTCGAACTCACAGCCCAGAGATCAAGAGCATGTTCTACTGACTGAGCCCTCCAGGTGCCCCTCCTCCAGCTTCTAATAGCGTTTTTCCTCACTCTCCTTTGAACGTCCCTGACTCTGGGACCCGGTCGCCAGGACAGAACTGTCTTCGGGACTTTGCAGTATCCTTCTCCTCAAGGTCTCTCTGGTTTCTGCCTGCTGCCCAATCTTAAGGACACAAGCTTTGGGATTTGTTACCATGTTCAGGTAACAAATTCTGCATTAGCTTGTACCCGTTATGAATGTATTGCCTCTCAGTCCCAAATTGCCTGCTTTGTGGAAATGGATATGAATCCTTTCTTTTGCCAACTAGCAATGAAGATTTGTCCGCAGAGGACGGTGGAGAGTCATTGCAGGAGGCAGTGGGTTTGGTTCCCAGTTCCCCCCCCCCCGGAACGTGTCCTCCTGCTTGCTCAGGGCCTCGCTCCTACACCAGGCACGGCTTCCCCACCCCCGCTGGGCTCCAGCAGCAACCACCAGCCCCACCTGCCCCTGGCATCCCCCTCGAGTGTCCTCAGTGAGAGACCTCTCCAAGAAGAGCTTTCCAAGAAAAGCTAGAAGATGGATTTCCAGCAAGTTCCGGAGGGTAATTTCAAGCAAGTTCTGCTACCACCACACGACAATGTCTCTGCTCGTCAGTGAGCCATGTCTATGCCCTCCAGAGCAAGGTCTGGGGCTTTGCTAGGGGTGGGGTGAGGGGTGAAGGGCTCTTCCTTCTGTGCTCATCTCCGCCCTCCTTCCTCAGGGGCTTTATCAGCCCTCCCAGTGGTGTGTGTTCCTTTCATCTTCTATCCTTATGGTCCTTAGAATTCTCTTTACTTTTTCCTAGCCAATTCCTCGGTCCTCCAGTCCCCCCTGTAGTTAAGAATTCTCTATATTAAAACTTCCCTTGTGCATGACAAGATAAATGTGTTCTGGGGACATAAGGTAACGCATGTCAACTATAGTTAGCAATACTGAATTGTACCTTTGGAAATTGCCGAGAGAGGAGATCTTAAAAGCATTCATCACAAGGAACGAATTGTCACAGTGTGAGGCATGGATTGGTAACTCCGGTTATTGGGGTCATCATTTTGCAATATATACATACATCAAATCATCCTGTCGTACACCTCCAATTCACACAGTGCTGTAGGTCGATTATATCTCAGTAAGACCGGAAAAATAAGGAAATAAATAAACAAGCAAGCAAACAATTTTTCCTGTCAATTACTGCGTGGTTTCTCTCTTCTGATTGGACCAAGATCGATAACTACCTACCGCCGCATAAAAAATCGTATGAAAACTCAATGGCTTAACTTACACACCAGTGATCGTGTCTTCTGCACAGACTTGGTCAGGGACGTGGGCAGAGCACAGCAGAAGACAGCGTGGCTCTGCTCCTGATTTCTGGAGGCCTGCCTGGAAATCTAGAAGGCCGGGGACACCAAATCACCTGCGCACATGTCTGGCCGTTGCTGCTGGCTGGGGGCCACAGAGCTCGGCTCCTCTCTTCAGGGTCCCTCCCTGGGGCCCGCTGTGGGCTTTCTCGAAGCATGGTGGCTCGGTTCTGAGGACAAGTGTTCCGACAGAAAGCTGTGGGAAGCTCTCAACGGCGGGCTTGGGGTCCCACAGCAACATTTCCAACATCCCAGATCCATCCAGATCGAAAGAGAGGGAACACAGACCCCTACCTCTGGAAGGGAATGTGTCAAAACCACTTTGAACGAAGAGCACATGGGATGAACGATGTTTTCCATCTTTGAAAAATAGAACCTGTCAAAGGCTTTCCGTGGCTGAACTCAGAAGGCCCTACTAATACCTTGGATTTCACTTACCCAATTTCCCCTGAACTTGTGAAGAAAAACCTGAGACAATAAATTAATAATAAAGCGGTGTTAGGAAATAGTTTACCCAGAAGGTCGTGAAACATTGTGCTGTGCAGGAACTAATCTATGAAAAACAATTGGATCAGGGATATTTTCAGCTGTAATTCTATATTACATCTTAATAACATTCATTTTCGAGTATCCCAGATATTTTAAACCTATAATCAGAAGTTTTCACTTCACAGAAAATATATGCATAAACTCCATACAGGTATAGGAAGTATGCGAAAATTCAACCTATGCATGTATCAAAATATACCCTTAACTTTTGCAGACTATTGTAATTGCACTGCTGAAATAGAGTCACGTTAAAAAAGGTAACACCTATAAATAATACCTTAATTTCAAAGAAAGATATTTCCCACTCAATTTTAGAGTCACAGACGAAGAAATCAAAATTAGTTTTAAATTAGATTTTAAAGTGATGTCTACAAATTTAAGGGTCCTATAGATTTAGGCCCTCGCAGTCCTCTTATAGAAACCCGTTGAGACTCCCGTACATCGGAATGTTACTTTGCTTCTCTCCTTCACAGTTTAATCCGAGAATACTAGTTGCAACGAGGTTATTTCTTTTTATTGTTCTTTTTTTGGCTACTTCATTTGCACAGTCACTGAAACATATTTTTTCAGCCATAAAAGGCAAACCTTATGTTTCAGAGTAGCTGCCCCCGCTCCCCAAGGGGGTGATGTAGCTGAAAGGCCCCCGGGGGCTCTAGAGAAAGGGGGGACCGGATTGTCCCGCGGCCGAGCGACCCCGCGGGGTAGGAGGCGGAGCTGGCCCCCGACCCGTGTGGGGAAATGAAGGATGACCGGTGGCCTCACAGTCGGGGCCGGTTGGGGACAGGAGGAAGGCCTCGAAATGCCCGGAACGGGTCTCTCGACGTTGACCCCCTGCGTGCAGGGCATTGGGGGTGGGGGG
Organism: Potos flavus; assembly: GCA_028534135.1. Taxonomy (NCBI): domain Eukaryota; kingdom Metazoa; phylum Chordata; class Mammalia; order Carnivora; family Procyonidae; genus Potos; species Potos flavus. The sequence goes on along the minus strand of CM052886.1, from coordinate 127,652,979 downwards.
GAGGCACCTGTTCGCTGAGTCTCCGCCGACCCTGCAGCAGCCTGGAGCCGGGCCTGCGGGACGCGGGTCCGATCGCCGGGAGCGCGGTGGCCTGCAGGCCAGGTCCCAGGCGGGGTCGCTGCGAGGACCAAGGCCCGGCTGCGGGAGGGTCTGTAGGAAAGGCTCGGGTCCTCGCCGACCCCGTGCTCCTCTGTCTTTGCGCTTCCACGGTGGGGTCCGGGGTCCCCGCCCCGCCCGCCAGTCCCCGGGAGAGCCGCCTTCCCTGCGGCGGCCGGCGGGGGGCGCGGGGCCGGCAGCCCAAGTGAGAAACTGCAGCGACTAGCGGCGCGGTGTCAGGATGGCCGAGTGGTCTAAGGCGCCAGACTCAAGCACTGCTTCCCGCGCTGGGGCTTCTGGTCTCCGCATGGAGGCGTGGGTTCGAATCCCACTTCTGACACTCCCAGTTTTGTTCCCCTGAACAGCCCCGCTCCTCACCAGGGGTAAAGTCCGTAACCAGAGACGGCTGGGATGTTCTCGGGGACCCTTGGGCGCAGCCCCTACCGCCGTCAACGCTCCCCGTTTCCCAGAAACGAGAACCGAGTCAGTGACCCACTCGTTGGGTGCTGGCTTTTTACTGCAGAGAGAACTACTGAAAAGAAACTAAATCAAGAGCTCCCTCTGAGATTTTATCTCACAATTGTGTGATTTAGATGTCTTTTCTTCCATTTTCTGAAGTTTAAAAAGTGCATCTTATGAAGTTCTACGTACGCTAAAATCTTTGTCTGAAAACTAAGATCTTAGATTTTTGCAGGTTTGCTTTTAAATGAGTTTGTCGTCCTATATTGCATAGCTTTTGAATCAGTGTTCAGCGGGGTCCCTCCTGGGGATGTCCCTCTGTGAAATTCCAGCTCAGTTCCATGTCCAGCCTTGCCCGATATAGTCTTTGTAGCTTTTTTTCCCCTTCTTTTTTTCAAAATTGAGATCTAGTTGACACACAATGTTGTACTATTTACAACATAGTTCTGTAGGGTCACAAAACTGTCATTTCTTCTAGTGCTAAGAACAATTAAGATCTAGTCTTTTGACAAGTGTAATGTTTATAGCACAATTTTATTGTCCATAATCACTATACTGTGGATTAGGTTTCCAGGAAGTATGTATCTACTTGTTGCAAATATATGCCCTTGAGTAGTATCTCTCCGATTCCCGCCCTCGCCCCACCCCGCTCCGCCCCGGCCGCGCCCAGCTCCGGAGCCCCGCGCCCAGGCTCTGCCCGCACGCTCTGGTCCCTGCGGGGGTGGCGAGGCTGCCGAGGGCTCTGGTGGAGCGGGGGATCCTAGTTTGGAGTCCACCCCTGGAAATCCGTGCAGGAAGCCCTAACCGGTGAACACCAGGCTCCCGAGAAACGGCTTCCGTTCAGGTTCTGGATTTTCTTGAGTAGGTGGCAAAGGCGCAGACGTCGTGGAGACTTCTTGTCGGCAGCACGTTTGAGAAGACAACGTGGGCTACACCCAGAGTGGGGCCGGAAGTAGAGGAGCCGGGTGCGCAGGAGGAAAAGGGAAAGTTGACACGCGGACGACGGTGCTGAGGCACATCCTAATCTGTGGGAATCAAAATAACCCCTGCCACAGGCAGCAGAGTGGCGCAGCGGAAGCGTGCTGGGCCCATAACCCAGAGGTCGATGGATCGAAACCATCCTCTGCTACGGCGTTTTATTCCCCACAACTCGAAATCAGCCGGCTTTATTCTCCAAAATTTCCACGGAACACCAGGCCGAGGAAACCCAGGCCCAGACATTCATGACGGTGACACTATTCCTTTACATTTCTTGTTCTCTTTTGGATCTTGTTGAAACTCGTTCATTATCACAATTCTGTCTTTATTCACATTTTTAAAGCTCACAACATATTGGGAAACAACGCACCCTCTTATTTACTGCCCACATGCACTGACTCTACCCCTGCTTCTTTGCCTCTGCAGGGGGGCTCCCATGTCTCAAGAACCAGCGAAGATCTGCAGGGGCAGAGGCCGCACGCCTTTTCACCTGCCTAGTCCTTCCTGCCTTTTCATAGGCTGCAGCTCAAGATAAAACGCTGAAAAATAGAGCCCGTGCACCCAAGGGGACCCCCGTGCGTGGGTGGTGAGGGGCGGCGCGTTATAGGGTTCAGTGCCTTGGAGGGACGGACGAGTGGGCGCGAAAACGGCACAATCGGCAGAGGGGAGGGTGGACGGGTGAGAGGGAGAGGAGCGGGGCAGGGAGACGGGGGGAGGGTGAAGGAAAGGAGCGTGGAGGAAAGGTGAGGAATGACAAGGACGGAATTGCGGAGCGATGGGTTTCTAGGCGGTTAGCTTCCCGGGACAGAAGTCCCTCTCAGGGGAGGGTGTCTGTCCGCTGCTCTGCCGTTAACGTCCCAGGACCCCCAGTTCCGAAAGGAAACACTGTTGGAAAGGACAGGGAGTGAACCTCCTGCCTTGTGCCACAACCTTCCTTCTTTACCCAAGTGTTGGCTCTCCTGAAGTTCTTCCCACGTACAGAAGCCACTGGTGGGACGGACCCCTCTTCCTCCGGGTGAGCTGGTGAGGGACCTGCGAATCCCCTGGAAGGCTGGCTGCAAGGGCTCTGCCCACTATCCTCACTTGCAGGAATATTCATTCCCTCCCCAGTGGATCCCACCATGTTCTGAGCCACTTTCCTGTCATTCCTCCTGCAGTAAATACCGCCCAGTAACTGTGGAAGGAAGAATTGCAATGCTCAATGCCACCGAGCTCAGGTGCAGCGTGGAGCTGGAGTGTGTGACCCCGGCACCTGGAAGACGCTGGTAATTTCTGAAACTGTGAACATAGCTAGCACTTCTTGGAGCTCTTAGTTATTTTACATGGTGAAGTAAGCTGGGGCCTACAGGGCCTGGGTAGCTCAGCCGGTAGAGCATCAGACTTTTAATCTGAGGGTCCAGGGTTCAAGTCCCTGCTCAGGCGGTCAGCGGTACTTTTATTTCAGTTAGGTCTAGGTAAGTCGAGCTCACTTAGGACATCTCTGGAGTGGGGTCTCGGTAACAGCCAAGACCAAGGCATATCCTTGAAGTGGTTTATGTTCTAGTGTTTCATTAATTTCCTCTTCCCAATATTAACTAAAACATGGTCCCAAGTTGCCAAGAGGAATTGGAAAAGGGCGTAATGTAAAAATAATGTGCAAGCGATGAAATTACCAAGACAGCCATTTAAAAATTCCCTTGACCTGGTTCATTGATCTTGGAGTGGCGGAGGAGCAATCTGGGGGGACCTAACAAGAATTTCAGGGAGCACTGACTCTGTCCAGTCCGTCTCTGAGGCTCCCCAGAGTTTGGACTGACTCTTCCTACACAGAAAATGTGTGGCATCTTAAAAGCCCCTGGTTGTAGAAGCCATAATATGCAAACACATTTTGAAATGGTCTTAGCTGTCTTTTTTGTCTTTACATTTAAAAGTTTCTGTTGTTATCCAGGGATTTGGATTATGGTTAAAGACCCTGATCCTGGGCTCCTAGTGCGTGGTTTCTGTGGGCAGAGTGTTAAACCAGGAGGCTGTGAATTCAGTTTTTGTAAATCTTTATGCTTTTAGCCTGATGATATGGAGTATAAATACTGCACTTAAGTTCATTGTGTTAGTTCTCTCCTTCTTTGCTATTATACTATTAATTTGAAATAATCAGACATGTGCCGTTTTGAATCTCTATCCTGTCCTTGTTTATCTTACTTATTAATTTTGTACGCACACAAAAGATAACATTATGCTAGAAGTCAAAACTATGCAAAGAGATATAGGTAACAGTTTATCTGTGATGTGTATTTCAAATACTCCTTCCTCCTCTCCTCTTCCCCCAATTTGTCAGCTGTTTTTAGTTTATCGCATTTCTCAAAATGTAAATATTTTTAGATTTTTAAATATATCAAATTGTGGTATTCACAAATGAATAGACAAATAGCTTGGTGCAAGAAAATACAAAGTCCAGAAATAAACCAAATCACATAAGGATATTTAATATATGATAAAGAATGCATTTCAAACCACAGGTGCAAAGATAGACTTTTTGATAAGTAGTTCAGGAACAACATCCCAGAATTGGAGACTCAAAGCCTTTGTCCGGATGAGGCTCCAGCTCTGGATGTGGCTGGTTTGATCTTCTGCCCAAACAGCTCAAACTTTCTCCATATCGGCAATAGGCTGTTTCATTTTCTTGTCATTAGTGTATTCGCTGGAATAACACTTTTAATTTCCTTCGAGAACTTTTCCTTTGCGTTCACCACTTGCCAACTGTTTGGCACAAGAGACCTGGCTTTCAGACATGCCTTCCTCACTTGACCACATCTAGCTTTTGATTTAAAGTGAGAGACATGCCATTCCTCCTTTCACTTGGACAATTAGAAGCCATTGTAGGGTTACTAAGTGGCCTAATTTCAATATCAGTGTGTCTCCGGGAATAGAAAGGCCCAAGGAGAGGGACAGGGATGGGGCATGGCCTGCCGGTGGAGTGGTCAGAACATATACAACATTCATGAATTAAGTTCACTTTCTTATTTGGGTAAATTTCACGGCACCCCAAAACAATTACAACAGTAACATCAAAGATCACTGATCACAGACCACAACGAATATAATAATAATGAAAGAGTTTGAAATATCGTCACAGTTACTAAAGTGTGACACAGGGACACGAAGAAAGCGACTGCCATTGGGAAAATGGCGCCAGCAAGCTCGCTCACCGCAGGGGTGCCACAAACCTGCAGTTTGTAAAAAATAATAAAAGCAATAAAGCGAAGCTCAAGAGAGCAAAGTGTGCGTGCATATCTTGTGAGTACCTTCCTAGAAGACAAATTGTTGATTTGTTAGGTTATGTAAATGTTTAACTATTTGAGGCGATAACAAACTGTTTTTCCAAAGCTGTGAAAGGGTATGCCCCTGTCTTAGTCCGCTGGGGCCACCAGGACAAATGATCATAAACTCGGTGGCTTATAAACAACAGAAATTTATTTCTCAGTTTTAGAGGCTGGGAAGTCTGACATCAGGGGGCCGGCAGCATCGGGTGTCTGATGAGAGCTTCCTGGTTCATAAGCCACTGTCTCCTCCCTGAGTCCTCATGGGGCAGAAGGACTGGAGAGCTCTCTGGGGTCTCCTTTATAATCCTATTCAGTAGGGACCAACTCATGACCTAATCACCTCTTAAAGGATCCACCTCCTAATACCATCACCTTGGGGATCAAGATTTCAACATATGAATTTGGGGGTACACAAGCATTCAGTCCACAACATTCTGCCTCATGTAATTCAATCAGAGTCCAAGGGCCTGAGAACCAGGAGTGCCAAAGGCAGAAGATCTGTTTCCAGCTTGAGCCATCAGGCAGGAGGGGCTGAATTCTTTCTCTGACTTTTTGTTCTGTTGAGACTCTCAAGGACTTGAACGGTGCTCATCCACACCGGGGAGGGCAAAAAGCTTAGTGATTTCACTCATTCAAGTGCTAATTTCATCCAGAAACACCCACAGACACACCTAGAAACAAGTTTAGACAAATATCCGGGTACCCTGTGATCCAGGCAAAGTGACACATGAAAATGACCACCGTGGTCTCTTTGGACAATGTGTAAAGGGATACTGTTTATTCAAATCCTCTCCAACTGTTGTTATTTTTGTACATTAATTTTCTATCCTATCAAGTAGAAAGAAGTTTATTGAGGAATGGCTTCCAAGTGTTGTATCACAATGAGGTTGAACATCTCTACACATGTTTGGATTTATACATTTGAATTTTCTCCTGAATTCCAGTTTATTTACTTATTTGACTGCCCACTTTCCTATTGGGTTGATGTGCTTGACTTTTCCATATGCGGGAGTTTTTGATACATTTTTTCTTTTTCTCTTCAGTTTCTTGCAGTTAACCTTTCTCAGTGTAACTTGTGTTTTCATTCTAAGCGATAATTTGATTAAAAGAAACTTCATCTCATACGCACAAACCCATCAAAGCTTTCTTGAACCTTGTAGCGTTTCTGTGTTGTATTTCACCAGTCTTTCCAACCTCTGCTGTTTCAGTGTGCATTCTGCGGGGTGGCCCTCAGTTGTCCGTAGATCCGCGTCTTTCCTCCCCGTCCTTCTGCACTACTTTATATCAAGAGGGCTCCAGTCCTCAGGCTGCATTTCCCAAACCAACCTCCAACCTGTCTGCAGTTTAGGTTAGTGAATAAAATGCACTGGGGGAGATCAGAGCACAAGAGGGACAACGTAGCCAGGTAATTTCTACCCCTCTCGTTCTGCTTTGGGCACCATCTCCTGCAGCAGCTTTGTCGTCTCCTTGGTTTCGGTTCTCAGTGACGGGGGCCGGGGGAGGGGGGCAGTATGATCAGATGTGGGGCTGGATCCTCCCAATTCCGCCCTCTTTCCAAAGGAATGATGGTACTTTGCTTTTCTTTTTTGGAAGCGTTTGGGGATCTCTTCATGAGTACAGAGCATTCACTTTTTGAATGTAAGTTAGATTTTAGGAAAATGCTGAGATTGGATGCTGAGTAGCAAAAGGGGCAGCGCTCCCGTGTCTGTGCTCAGACCGATTCGTGTCCGGTGCTTGTTCGTGCTCTGTAACACAAAGATGCTGGACCATGGAAGCCACATTCCCCAGCTTGCTCGGTCAGGTGGCTTCTGGTTGGGTTTAAAGCAGTGTTCGCCATTGGATGGAGATGAGAAGAGAGAAGCAAGAGTGAAATCAGGCTTTGCTCACCACCACTTGCCCTTGGCTGTATCTCCTCAAAGCATCGAATGCCTTCAAGGCACATCTGCTACAGTTTCAAGTTCTCCAAGTAACCTGGTCTTGAAGCGTTTTGTGGCTTTCCATGGAGATAGTCTCTGTCCCATTGATTGCATCAGTTCTATCGTTAACGTAGCCAATTTACTATATTAAATCCCCCACATCATTACCTAGGAATAGTATAAACAGGTTCCTGATTGATTCATATATATGCTACCAAGAGTTTTAAATTTTGTTGTTGGCATTTATATCCTTGATCTCTCTAGTGTTAATCTTTATGCAGTTTCATATTTCCATCCACAGGAACACAGTATTTTCTCCTAGCTCTGTCTATTAAATAGCTTGGACTCCTCTGTACTGACATGCCACCACTGTCCACATTCCAAATTATATAAACACACAAATCTCTTCTGAGTTCTCTGTCTTTTTTATTTTTTTTTTAAGATTTTATTTATTTGTCAGAGAGAGAGATCAAGTGCATAAGCAGGGGGAGCAGCAGGCTGCCCGCCGAGCAGGGAGCCTGACATGGGACTCGATCCCAGGACCCCAGGATCATGACCCCAGCAGAAAACAGACCCCCAACTGATTGAGCCACCCAGGTGTGCCTCTCTGTCCTTTTTAAATCAATTTGCGGTTCAATGCCAGTATTGTATTGTAATATTTTAATTTCTGGAGTGTCTAAAAGTTCTGCAAGCTTGTTGGCAATCCTCTCCTTATTATTAGCAAAAATGTCCTTGATATCATAGGCCCTATACACTTAAAGACAATTTTACAACAAGGTCTTGGAAATTTTATCAAGTTCTTAGAAAACATTGTTGGAGTTTATGTGGGAATTACATTGAACTCAAATTTAGGGAGAAATGATATCATTGGAATATTAAGTCCCCCATCCATAAAATTATATACTTCTCTATTTATTTGGATCTTTAATGTCTGTTTTGAAAATAGGCTATTGTGTCATTTTACCTTTTTTAATATTTTTAGAAAGTCTGTATTTTTAACTGTTAGTTATGGTCCTCGTTATGTCATTTAAGAGCTTTGTTCTCCTCTTTCTTTGGACAAACTCTTCTGCTTTTTAGCCCGAACGACAATAACATAGCATTTTATACTCTTCCTCCCCACCCCCTTCCCTTTCACCCACAACCAGTTCTAATCAGCACATTTCCAGCCCCTGGTGTATACTTCGGTGCAATCAACTAAGTTTATGCATAAACACTTTATCTTTTATTCTTAATCGTAGGGGGTTAAACAGCCTCCCCCGGAAATTTGTGCCTTTCCAGAACCTTACTTGGAAAACGGTTTTTACAGACATAATTAGTTAAATTAAGATGAATTCCTACTGGATTACAATGGACCCTAGATCCAGTGGCTGGTGTCTTTACAAAAGAGGACACGCAGAGACAGAGGCAGAGACTGGGATGGGAACAGGCCAAGGAGCCCGGACGACTGCCCAGAGCCACAGGGGGCTGGAAAGAAGCCAAGAAAGCATCTTCCCTGCAGCCTTCAGAGACAGCCTGGCCCCTGACCTCTTGATCTCTGACTGCCAGTCTCCAGAACAGAGAGATCACACATTTCTGTGGCTTTAAGCCAACCCACTTTGTAGTGATCCGAGGCCGTGGGACACGCACCGCCTTCTCTCAGTACACACATCCATCTCAGTAACGTACCGGTATGTCTTCAATTCTTTGCTACCTCCACTCGCTACCCTGACTATCTCCTCCGAAGCCCCCTGTGGAACTAAATGAGCTGGAATTTCACTGAGGAATATTCCTCACAGTGGCATTTCTACAACTAGAAGGCTCTACAAAAATAAGAACTCATAGAATGCCAAAAGCTGCCAAATCTAAGACCTAGATTTTAAAAGTAAGCTCTTAACCTGTATTCCATGTAGAAATTCATACATAACACATGCAGTTCTTACCGCGACAAACCGAAACAGAGGAAGTACATCTCACTCACGGTGGCCTGAGAAAACGTCCCAGTGGAAGGTGACCCTTGAGGCAAATCTAAAACAAGAAATAAACTTGAAGTGAAGAAGGAGGAAAGTTATTTGGAGGGGGCAGGGGAGGGTGCTTTTAGAAAATGTTTAATGCATTTCTTGCTGTTAAGGAACACTCTTTGCTATGAGTGATAAAACCATGCACAGCAATGTCTAGTCCTTGGTGGGCTGTCGTTTTTCGATTTTCGAAGTCATATTGGGAAATCTGTTTTATAGAATCTTAAAACAAATGGCTATTGCAGAGATGGGTGAAAGTCCCAGGAAGTCCGTGCACGGAAAAGAGGTCAGTACCGAACGTGTGAGTCCTCTGTCATCAAGACTTTGAAGACTTCTACCCGTCTTCCTCGTTAGTATAGTGGTGAGTATCCCCGCCTGTCACGCGGGAGACCGGGGTTCGATTCCCCGACGGGGAGAGCGCGAGTGTGCCTTTTGTCTCCGCCCTTTTCAGAGCACGCGACTTTCTGGGGGCGGCTCCCCCCGAAACCAGGTCTTCCCGCTCCCGCTTCGTAGCTTGTTTTAGGGCGAATTCCCGCGTGCTGGGGATCCGTGGCCGCTTTGCCTCGGGGATTCGAACTGCGCCCCGGAAATTCTGCAGGATGTTGCGCGGGGACCGCGATGTGCCGGCGGTCGCCGCGCACGAGGGGCGTCCTTCCCCGCGTCCGAGTGTCCTGCAGCCGGGCCGGGGGGACCGCCACCTGCCGGGACCGGGAAGGCGACAGGGGGCGGTGCTGGGGAGCATCCGGGGCGCAGCACAGGGCGCGGCGGGCAGGGCGGGCGCTCGGAGACCCCGCCGGGGGGACCCAGCTCCCAAGGGGCGGGAGCGACAGGAAACCTCGGGGGGTCGCGCCCCGGCCCCGTTACAGGTGTGTCAGTCGTGGGACTTGAACTCCCGGCAGAGACTGTCCTGCTCTAGGATTTCTCTATCCTTGCGGTCAAAGCTCTAGGCAGCACTTGATCAAAATCGCTTTCAGGAAAGATCGATTAAAAAAATAAGTCTCCACGAGTGGCCAGAGTTGCCTCCGAGCTGAAGGGGCGGGAAAGGACAGGCTTCTTCGGTGGAGCTGGCAAGAAAATGAAACAGCTCAAAATATTTTTAAGAAAGAGTAGCGGAAATCGTAAGCACCTGGAATCAGGACATCTGCGTTTGAATGGGCTCTGCATCGCTTCCGTAGTGGGTGACGTCTTAGGGCGCTGTGCCCCCCAGCCCCCACCTTCACCTGTACGTTTAGGGTAGCAATGTCTACCCCATGACTCTTGGGGAGATATTGATAAATGAGTCATTAATGGGAAACTGGTTAGCAATCTACAGGACAATAATACTTGAAATTATCTTTTTTTGTTGTTGGGCAAAATTTACTTGAATTGCTCTGGACAAGTATCATTTGCATTGCTATCGATTATCTACAAGTCAGCTTTTACCATACAAAACTCTAGAAGAGTTTAGTGCACATTCGGAACCAAGTAATTTCCCAAAGCCAATTAGACAATGTCCAACCCTTCACTGAAAGGACGGACACCCAATACTTTTGTGGGTCCATCTCCAAGACTGAGGTTTTTTTCTGACACAGGTGAACCTTTACAGAAGTTGTGATATAGAGTTTCAAACTGAGTAAATATGGAAGTATTAGCAGAGATAGGGGTAAGCCACTATTTCTCACACTCTAAGTGTTTCGGGATTACCTGGGTGTTTTGTCAAATGCACATTCTCCTCCAGCAGAGAGATGCTGGTGGTATAGGAACCAACCACCCTTGGGAAAACTCTCAATGTACGTTAGAATGCTGCTGTACATTAGAATCACCTAGAAGCTTCTAAAACCCGATGGAGGGTGGCACCCCATGCCAAGTAAATTATAAGGTCTGGAGGTGGGAACCAGCCTCCAACAGATGTTGGAAATTCCTACCTGTGATCTCAATGGGCCTCACAGTTTGGGAACCAATAGTCATTTCTCTGTCGTTGGTTATTCTGATTATGTTACTAACATATTCAAATGTTTATTGTATTTAATATAAAATCTAAACCATTTGTATAGCATTTTAACCCTCCCCCCGTGATCTAGCCTAGATCATCATTTACCTACCTACTCATCATGTAACATCATAAAAGTAACTTTGTGTTTCTCCTCCAAATCATATAGTCACCACAGAATGACAAGGGGTGCAGTGGGGATAGCGTGTTTTATTTCCGTTCCACTTTGCCTTTAGAGACTTTAGGTGGTAGATGAGGGGTAACAAAGAGAGAAGCAAAGAAGAGAGAAGAGGGAAAAGGAGAGGGGGCTGGGGAGAGGTAGAGAAAAGGAAGGAGGGGAAATGAGCAGAGGAAACACCTACTGAGAAGTGAGAAGTGGATTCTAAGGGAAATGGTCTTTTTCCAGCTGAAGAAGCCCTATGAAGTGGGTGCCACCTCCCCTTTTTTCTGGCTCTAGAGAACCTGTGAAATCCCAATTACGAAGGTGCAGGGAAAACTCCAAAGGGGGCAACGGACTCATATGCTCTGCCTTGTAATTTTGACCTTTAGCTCTCTTTCCCTATCTTTCACTTTCCTGAATAATTAAATGAACTTCAGTCATTGGACTCATCTCTCAAGTTCATAAAGGAACCTCATGTCCTGCTCTTCATGCTCTGTAAGAATAATGATGTCCCAGGGCCCCTCTGCTCTGCCCAGGAGCCGCTTTCTGCAATCACTGACGGACTCCAGTGAAAACACCCCTAAACGGAACCCGCTCTTGTTTGAGCTCGACTTTTCTCCTTCATTTCCCATGCAGTTGTGCGTGTAAATCCTCTATTTAGCAAATGTACAACGTGGAGGTTAAATGATCTGCCCGTGATAAAGGGCTTTGGCCCCAGACGGAGGCCCCAGACGGAGACCCTAATTGATCCACACTTCTGGGAGATGTGGAAGCTGCGGATTCCTTCAGCTTGTCCAGGAGATCTCCTTTCACTGAATGAATTAAGACTCAAGGGCAGGCCAGAATTCGATCTGGAGAACAGCAGACTTTTGATCTTTTCATATCTGTTTCTTTTGAGGAGTGTGGATCAATTACCTAGGCCCCTATCACCAGTGGTTCCAAATTCCCTTACAAAGTGTAGGAATGGTTTAGTCCATTCTTAGAAGGAATAATTAAATGAAGCTAGACTAGGCCTGAAATTCTATAAAGACAGTGAGTTCATCTGGGCCCCAGGTAGGGTCCCCCTTCTGCATGTGGCTGAAATAAAAGATGAATCTAACGCCTGAACAGGGACTTGAACCCTGGACCCTCAGATTAAAAGTCTGATGCTCTACCGACTGAGCTACCCAGGCTCTGGCAAGTAGAGTTAATTTATCTCATAAATAACTAAGTTCCATAAACAATCTGGATTACCAGGGACAGCTGGAGTGATCCAATGTTTCAGGAACTTCAAGGATCCTCCAAAAGTGTGACTCAGTTACCGGGGTCATCGAATCCTCGAGCAGGAGCAGATCGTGTAACCGCCACACCGTACATTCATTCAACAGCAGATTCAGGCGCACGACTGCGGGGAGAATGAAGATTCTTCTAGAGTCCATCGTTGCTGAAGGGGATGCGCGGCTTTGGGCAGAAGGACCCTCGGACACAGTACTTACTCCCTGGATGGTTGAAGAGCGGAAGTGCGGGCTCGCTCACCAACCCGTGGGGGAATCCGGGGCGAGGCGACCCCTTTTAGGAACGATCGTGGAATAATCGAGGAACGTCTTCAAGAGAATGAAAGAGAAGATGCAGACAGAAGAGGACGGTTACAAACTTGACACAGGCCAGGGAATTATGTGCGGTGTCCCCTTTGGATTTTCCCGGTGGCTTCAGAACTGGGATGTCTGGGTTCTTTAGGGCCACGGAGGGGAGGGGGGAGTGCAGGGCCGCCTCGGGCTTTCTCCTCCACGTTTCACCGTGAGCCCCAACTCGTTCCAAGACAAGAATGGCCGCAGTTGAGGAAATAGGACTCGTGGTTCATTATTTACAGGTTCTTGAAACGTTTTCTGAGCACCTGTAGAGAGAGACCGTGGGGACAAGAATCGCACCCCAAAGGCGGCCTCAGCGCCCAGTTCCTTGGGGAGCTGTACGCGCCCTACACGCTCCAAGCCAGGACTGCTTACTCCTGAGTCGGTCGTTATTTTATCACTGATTTAAGACGTTCCTTATTGGTTTTTCTATTCATGAAGACAAATGCAATTCTGGCCGAATGCGAAGAAAATAATGCATAGACTTCTTGCGGTACCACGATGCCAACTACCACGAAATAATGTGCAAGTGTTATTTCGTTACGTAAATTACACACAGAATTTCAGGAATGACAAACACTGTGACAAACCTATATCCGGGGGAAAACATTTAGTCATTTTGACTTACCTAAAAAAATAAACCAACCCTCCATCGTCCTCTTCTTGGACGGGCAGTTCGAGTACTTTCGACCGGTTGGAAAAGGGGCGTGAAAGCCCCTCTCCCCCGCCCCCTCCAGGCCTGCGCGCGCTCCGAAGCTCACCGCCCGGCTCTGCGCGCCTCCCCCTGCGCCACCGCTTCAGCCTCCGCTTCCTGCAAACCCGCCCTTTCTCCCCCGCGCGGGGCGGCGCTCAGAGCGCGC